>CAOLHI010003992.1:0-140402 GCA_948474755.1 Ctenosaura bakeri | reverse complement strand
AGGTTAAGTGCGGGATGGAGGCAGAAGGACTGTGCAATTGTGTGTCATTGACGGGAGAAATCTGTCAATGATTTAATTCACGATTGCGACATGTAGCCACAAGATCATGATAGGACCATGATGACATTATGCAGAACCATCATCCCAATCCTGTTGCAATCCCATGGCAATTGCGGGTTGGGCGCAGTGTGTGGAAAGGTCCCATAGTATCTATGTACATTCATATAGTTAAGTGATGAAACCCAACTTTTCCATTATTTCCCCTTGGTTCTCCTCTCTCATATTCTTTGTAGGCATCATCATGTTTTATTTATCTTGAATTCCACCATATTCCCAAATTCTTTTAATCTTTCTGACAATAATCTATACATTTAGTAGGATCTTCTAGAGCAGTGGTTCTCAACCTTCCTAATGCTGTGACCCTTTAATACAGTTCCTCATGTTGTGGTGGCCGCCAACCATAACATTATTTATTTATTATTTACAAAGGCTGCCTCTCTGGCCAGGAACAGGGGGGCAGGGAGGGAAAGAGGAGCCGCACGTCTCCCCCAGGAAAAAACTCTGAGAACCCCCTCCCTGGGCTCTGCTTCTGCTTCGCTCTCGTTTCCACTGGGGGGGGCAGTGTGGGAAAAGTTTCCAGAGTGTCGACCCTGGCCGGGGGGGGAAGAATCTCAGTGCCTTTGTCTTTTGCGCCAGGTACAGTCCGCCCCCCCAGAAAAGCACCACCTTGCGGCACCCCCGGCCCTTCCGCAGCACCCCCCTCCATGGCGAGTGGGGCAGGGGCCATGGTGAGGAGGGGGCCTGCCCCTGTGCTGCCGCCCCCCCCAAGCTGGCCCGTCAGACAGGAGGTTCTCCCGGTAGCGGAGAAGGGGAGTGATTTCAGTCCCTTTTGAACAGGAGGCAGGAGGACATGAGTGTGTGGCTCGTGCGTGCGCACCACCACCAAGGAGGGAATGGAGCCTAAGACCATCAGAAATATGTATTTTCTGATGGTCTTAGGCGACCCCTGTGAAAGGGTCATTCGACCCCCAAAGGGGTCGCAACCGACAGGTTGAGAACCCTGAGGCTTGCTGGGGACAGATATTTTGGTAAGATAAGACTAAAATGAATATGAATTTTAATAACCATTACATGAGAAAAGTTTTGTTGAGAATATATAGTTAGATGGTGGTTATACTACACTATCCTTCCGTTCAGTACAAACATTGTGCAACTAACTGCATATCTGTGAATCTGTTTGCTTATTGCCCATGTATAACAGAGGATGTACGACTGTCTCTGCAATCCAATGATCCAAGTGTTATTTTGATGGCACTGATGAATAGATACGTGCCATCCAAGAATGCATAACTATGTGTGTCATAGCTATGCCTGTGGAACCATGCTGACATAACTGAGAAGCAGCCATGCACAGTATGCAATGGTACCAAAAAAAAAAAATCATAATCACTTGTGTTAAGGGAACTTATGTATGCATAAAAAAACTAACAGGATTCCAGCTAATTATATGTTCTAATCAAGGTAATTCTGAACATCATCATTATTATGCAATATGAACAATAGATTCACCATCTGGATCAATTCTTTATTCCAAACAAATGTATTTAAGTACAGGTAACTGTCTGGATCAGAAAGTGCTTTGGAAACCCAGACACACTGTGTCTCACTTAAAATGGGAGCTGTCAAAACATGCATACCTTCTGGACTATGAAATGTTAACCTACTTGCTTTCATCCTCCACTTACAGTGGAAGACATGGAAAGTGAAAGCACTTACTGGAGAATTTCCCAAAGCACTTCTAAGAAATGGCTAAAGCCCAGAAACCATTTCTTTTACCCTTCTTCTTCAGAACTGCCACAGAAAACCAGCACATCATCAGAAATTCAGCCACAGGCAGACTAATTAAGAACCACACTAATCAAATCACTGCCAACATGGAATATCTAAATCCTAATGGAAAGTGTTCCCTGTTCCTTTTTACTCATTGTATCTGTATTAACTTGGTTGATGGTTGCAAAGATTCGTTTGTATGTGCATCTATTTATAACCCAACCTCAATTCCTCCTGTGTGTTTCTTTTTGTAGGTTGAAACTGTTCATGCTTGGTGGCATCTTGGAAGGTAAGTGATATTTTCAAGAGAAAGAAAAAAAAATCATTGAAACAATTTCACTGTTAGAGTGACAGCTATAATAAAATATGTCTTTGCTCAGACAGAAGTGGGGGAGAAAGAAAGAAACTCGATTTTTAAGTAATAATACTTAGCAAAATTCCTTAAAAAAAAATGAATCTGAACATGTAGCTACTTTCTGTCAAAGGTCATCATCACAGTGCAAAACCAGCTTTATCTTTAGACCAAAAGGATGAAATGGTGTCAGGTAAAGCTGATTGTTGTTGCCATAAAAGGGACAAATGGTTGGATATTTTATCATTAATGCACTTTACAGAAACAAAAGGGGAGGGAAGTTTGGTGATTCTCTTTCTTAGCCCTTAAAATATTCCCCAATCTTAGGTACTACGCTTTCTGTACACTGTGTTTTGGCTTCACTGTAAGGACTTGAAAATTCCTCCACCTTGGTTTCATAGAATTGGAGGGGCTGATGGGCCATTGAGTCTAACCCACTTCTCTTTGAAGCATCCCCAGAAGGTAACTGTCCAGCCACTTTTTGAAGATGTCTGAAGGAGGAGATCCCACTACCTCTCTCAGCAATTGATTCCATTGCCTAACTATTCTTTTTGTCAAAACATTCCTTATAATGTTCATTCAAAATGTACCCTCCTGTAACTTAAAACCATTAGGCCTGGTTTTGCCCTCCGCAACAGCAGAGAACAGGCCTGCCTCCTTGTCTCTGTGACAACCCTTGATGTATTTACAGAGGACAATCATGTCTCCCCACCACCCCAAAAAAGTCTCTTCACCACCCTGAACAGACCCAGCTCCTCCAACTCTTCCTCATATTATTCTCCATACCTCTTATCATCCTCATTGCCCTTCTTGGAACCTGCTCCATGTCGTCTATATTCTTTTAAAATGAGACAGTCAGAACTGAACGCAGTACTCCATATGAGACCTGACCAGTGCAGAATATATTTAGAACTATTACTTCCCTTGACTTGGAGAGTATGCTTCTATTGTGAGATATTTGTGATCATTCTTTACATCCCATAGCCAGGGCATCCATCAGAAAATGTCTGTTTAGTACCTGGAAAAGGGTGAGGGTTACCAGGGTAGAAATGCAGCTGGCGTTACACAGAAAATTTCCTCCTCCTGGACTGCTGAAGGACCCTTGGGAGGTCTTGTTTGTGCATCCATCTACTGCAACACAACTGGAGATATCATGGCAGACCCCCACTCTCTGTGGTCCACAAAATGCCTGGATGTGCATGTCACGCTGTTGCAGAACAGTAGGTTGCATGTATGCTGGGGTGATTGCATGAGTCATTACACAAATGAAATACTGGATACCTCTTTTTGTAACGAAAAAGACACAGCCAGACTTAATGCTTGTGCATATCATCAACATGATTCTGGCCATGAAAACTGCTCTGTCCCCATTATACTTTCCATAATCCTATGTCAATGTCTTTTGCACAAACTAATTTTCTACAAAAATCCCAAAATGGGGAGCAAGGGAGGGGGAATCAGCAATCTACAAAAACTCTTACAGAAGAGAGGAAAAAATGAAACTCTTTGTTCTTCCAAGCAAGAACAAAAATAGCAAAGATTTGAATAGAAAATGGCAAAGCTACCATTAAGGTCTATTTTTTTCATCATCCTTGAAAATCATTCCCTTCCCCCTTTTTTCCAACAGTGAAGGAGGTGAGAAAATAAGGGAGGTAAACTCAGAGGTGTACTGACTACGTAACAGTTCTAAGAACAATACAGAGGTGTCTCTTTCATCCTTGATATCAAAAAGTTTAAAAACCTGGAATATTTCTGTGGGAGTTGAGAGCTCAAAGTCAGACATGCAACTTTAGGGAGTGAAGCAACTCTCTTCAAAGAGAGCAAATAGTGTTGAACATCAGAGAAAGAGGTGTACAGAGGATGTTACTGGATTAACTTTGAACAGAGCTGTAAATATTTGTCAGCTGCAGAAATGGATCAGCAGAGATTTCACCTTTAGGAGAAAAATAAAGTGGAAGTTTGGAGCTAGGAATGGACAGATTCTGCTTCACATTTTGTTCATTCATTTATATACAGTTCATACTATTCCATTTCTGCATCAAAATGTGCATGCAAATATTTATCTTTAAATTCATTTTCTTGCAAAATAAGTGTTTCAAAAATCGAAGTTTGCATTTCTAAGCGTATTGTCTCCTAACATACATACTGTAAATGGATATTGACACTTTTTTTCTTCAAATGAGAACTGGCTCACAACAATTAGAGATGTGCACAAACTGAAGGATAAGTAACCGTCCTATCCTTACCTGGAGAAGCCTTCCTCTGATGAGGAATGGAAAGAGGAAAGCCCCAGATAACATGTTCTGGCTGAAACAGAGGTGGATGGCAGAAAAGCCTGGGCCATTACATATAGATCCTGAGGCCAGCAGTCACATTTACTATACTGTTATGAATGAAGGAGATCAAAATGGCAGCAAGAAATGCCTTGATGTGCTTTAAGAAAGAAACACTGAGATAAGTAAGCCAGCAATGTCAATTTACAGCTAGTTATAAATAAGCACGATAGCCAGCCTGATGTAGTGGTTTGGACACTGGACAACAAAGCTGTAGACCGGTGTTCGATTCCTGCTTGGCCATGCAAACCCAGTGGGTGGCCTTGGGCACATCACACATTCTCAGCCCCAGAAAAGTGATAGTTTCACCTTAGGGTTGCCATATATCGGAAATGACTTGAAGGTACACACCAATAACAATAATAGCAACAACAAATTAGCATAGCCAAAGCTATCGCTTGGTTGAAAGACAACAGCTTCACTGGCAACTTTTAGCATCATGTGCCAATCCCTGTTCTCAGTTCCTGAACCATGGCTTGCTTCTTCAACAATTCACTTTGGTGTTTCACTAAATGGCTTTGGATCCTTCTCAGACATAATGTGTTCAACACATAGATTGTGTTGACCATGCTTCTTTTCTTATGGACCCTCTATTTATGATAGTCTTGGTTTCTCCATTTCTTGTTTACTTGAAGTATAGACACTCTCTCCAGAGTCCTTTCCTCTCTGAAACGAGACAGAAACCTATAGAAACCTTGTCTTGGAGGTAAGGATCAGCTTCGTTTATGATGGAACTCACAAGTACTGAATTCTTCTAATATCCTTAATGGTAAATGAATAAGAAGTAGGGGAAAAATGGACAACCAGAAAGAAACAATTTGTGGTTAGTGTTAGTACCCAGCTTGTTGGGGGCAATTAGCTAAAATACATTGTAAACCGCTTAGATAACGCTCAGTTGATAAGCGGTATAGAAATAAATGCTATTGCTATTATTGCTTAAGAATAGTGTTTAGAAAGTGGTATGGAGCACTGTCCTATTTCTATGTAATACAAAATAAGACCTATTGGATTCAATAGGTTTACTCTCAGATAAGCATTTGGAACATTCTTTTTAAAAGCTAATGGGGTTTTCATTAGTGTTATCTCTCTCAAATAGTAATTCACCTTTAGTTACCTTACTCAGTGGTTAGAGAAAAAGTAATATGTTGTATTATTCATTAATAACACATCAGTTTTGGAAAGTATCCAGAGACAGCGAGTGGTTTGTGTGCAGAATGTCCCACACTGAATCTGTTGCATCTCCAGGTAAAATAGAAAATAATCCTATCAGAGTAGTTGATACCTAGAGAGAGACAGTCCAATGGTAACTTATTCTAAGACCACTTCCTGTGATGAAGATCCTGTTGGGGGTAGTAAAAAAAATGCCAAAACTGTGTTAAACTGAAGGATTGCCTTGAACATTCTGATGTGTTCATTAGATAGTAGGACTTGTGAAGAAACACCTTCAGAGTTATTATTGAAAAGTTTTGTATTTCTTTCCTATGAAAGATTCATCTCCAACACAGTATGAGGTAAATTGATGGTAAAACTCAATTTATCATGTTGGTAGGATGCAAGTTTTGGTTTAATTCAGAAGAAAAGGACAGAAAACGTGTAAGCTGAATGCATTTAAAGGAACTCATACTACTCAGGGTAATACTGATGAGGCCATTTTTCACGTCTGTTTCAGGCTGTGGAAGCATTAAGTCACACAAGAGCTGCAGAGTTGCACTGCATCTGTTTTACAGGCATGTTAGTAGAAGTCTTTTTTCTCTCAGATACCCTAGACTGAAAACCTAGGTGGACAGATTGGTACAATTGGATATTATCTCCAAAGCAGATTGTCCAACTGATTGGGTCAGTTCCTTCATACTAAATGAAAAGTAAAACGGAGCTTTATATTTTTGTTTAAAATATGTGAGAAGAGAACATTTTACAATCTGAACTGCAAGATAAATGTTTGTCAGGAATTCAACACCTTGAAGAGCCTCAAATGGGTTTCAGCAAGCGTGTTGCATCTAGACTGCCTAATGAACAGATAGGACATAGATAATTGGGTTTAAATAAGGGCATCACTTTTAAAAGCAACTCTTACAGGAGCTGTTACATGGTGGTTTTTATTCACGCATTTGTTTGATTAATGTCCTGCTTTTTTGTCATTAGAAACCAGGATGGCTAGCAATCTCCATAAACATATGTAGAACATCTCCCAAAATGAAGTTTTATAAAAATACATTCAACAGATCTCTGATAAAATCTAGTTATATCAATGTGAAATGAATAATATGGAAAAAAAAATTGGCTGGCACTCTGAAGGCTTCAGAAGTGCATATTTTCACTTCGTAAGTAAATCTGATTTTAGTCACACACAATGACAACAGAACAGGGAACCAGTTGGTTCTCTATCAGACAGAGTTTTCAGAGTTGGAGTGCTATTTTCAGGAAGGCCCTTTCAAGTTTGGAAGCACCACAAGTTACACTACTTTGGAGTATTGTAAACAAAACTGAATATGCTGTTGACCTAATTCCAGTCCTTGAAGAACAGAAGAAACTCAGCTGCGCATGCTGTGAGGTGGTTCCACTAAGAAATAGGATACACGGTTATCTAGAGTACTTCAGAAACCTCTGGTTTAAGCATTAAAGTGAAGGATGCCATTTGTTTGTGTCCCACTCCTTAGGATTTGACCTCTTCTGGTGGGTGCACTTGAGGTTAGCAGACTGAAAACTGGAGAGGGCTTCTTTAGTAGTTAAGTAGAAGAAGAGATTTAAGTATATGTTGAAACAGGAACACCTACTGCAATACCCTCTTGTTACACAACCATGAAAGGTACTGGCACCATCTTCAGTTTTCCAGTCTGATAATTTTAGACACAAACAACTGATGATATGAGTGAATAAACCTAAACATTGCAGAAAGTTTTGGGGAAATGTATTTCCAAATTTTGAGGAAATGTATTCCAACTCTGGTGGAGGAAACCTTTCATTTACAGTCTTTGTTGTTTAAACATGATGCACAAAGGAGGAGTTTTCAGTATCAATGGGAGTTTGGGTGAATTTTGAGAAGGTGATTACAGCTGCACCTGCATTGAACGTCATGCTTGTGAAAAGCCAATTAAAATAAGATTATCAGATGCCTTCAGACGAGGGCTGGATGCATTTCTATCCCAAATACAGAAAAGAAAATTTTTATCTAGGGGAATGAATAAGACAGGATATTAAGATGCTAAAACGACTAGAATTTGCACTTGTTTCCTCAAATTTGGAGTCAGAATTAATGAATTGGCTTCAAAAGTCACTTTACTCTGTAAAGTCAATCTTGGGAGATCCAATGTCATGTAGTAGTCAAGGTGCTACACTGAGAGCTGAGAGATCTAAGTTTGAGTACTCAGTGAGTCATGAAACTCTGCAGAAACTTTGGGCTAATCACTCTCTCTCGAATTACCTGTCTGTGGATACATAGCAGTGGAAGGTGCATGTACAGGAGTATAACTATGGGGGTGTTACCCTGAGAATGGGGGGGCGTCCCTGAGGGGTGCCCGGGTTGCCAATTAAAATTCCAAATTTGGGGAAAATTAGCCTGAACACTGTTTGGTTAGCAAGAGGCAGGGTAACGTAACGAGATCTTTTACCCAATGTATACAGCTTCAGGTCAGAGAGCAAGCCAACAGGATTTAAATAAACAAGTGGAAACTTCATTAAACACAAACAGCAAAATAAACAAAATGCACGCTAACTCCTATCTTAAAGAATGGGAAATAGACACAGAGGAAAACGGGTGATAAGACACCTGATCGCGTTGTCCTGAAGATACGGGAGCAGAAGAAGATGGGCTCAGCATGGTTGCTGAGGGGAACTCCTGAACAATTCGGCAGCAGGAGGGGATGGATGTTCAAGGGGAACCAACGAGGTCTCAAAATGAGGACCTTATATAGGGTGGAACACGCCTGTTGGCTATGGCAAACCAGGTAGGAACAAAGGATTTTGGCGCTGGACAAAAGGATCTGGTGAGGTCAGTGTTAGCATGATGGGATTTGCATTGAAAGACAATGGAGTGGCCGATAGGTGGATGGCCCTCTGAAAAGTTATGACTTGGCGGGAAGCCGCGCCACTATTGTGGAGTGTGGGTATGGGAGTTCCCTAAAGCTACGTGAGGCTTGGAAATTGCTGGCTTAAATGGAGAATGGAATGTGAGCTATTAATCAGCCGCAGCCAGTACGTGCCTATATGGAAAACCACCCAAACACGTGCAGCGGGGCAACGGAGAGGGGTCTAGCAAAGGCCAAATTAAATGATATCAAAGTGATATCTGGGAGCCCCCATTTGGGGTATCATAGCCGGCATAACGGGGGGGGGACAAAATGAAGATGTTGCCTCTGTCCTCCCTCCCCAAATAATTCTGTCTTCCTGTTACCCTGTTCTCTGGGGGTCCCGGGAGGGGCGCCCAACTAATCAAACAACAACGACACAACCTTGGGGAAAATTAGCTGGAGCACTCACTAAAGCTAGCGAGAGGCCGGGTAACTTAGCAGGATCTTGCAACCCAGCATCTATGGGGTCAGGTCAGTCGAGCAGTCAGACGGTTTAAAATAGCAAAAATGATATTTTATTAAACACAGTCAAACACAAAAGATAACACAGTCACACAGCTAACTAAAGAATTAGAAATAGAGATTTTCGGAGGGAAATGGATGATATGACACCTGTCTCGTAGTCCTGGAGAGATATGAAGATGGAGTTCGTTGGGGTGCAGGGGAGAAGCTCAGCGTGGTTCGCTGAGGGGAGCTCACCGAACAGAGTGGCAGCAAGGCGGTCTGGAACTCGGGAGCGATCCGAGGAAGGTCTCTAAGTTGGGGGTTTTTATAGGGTGAATTGTGACTGCAGGCCATACCTTACTCGGTGAGAACAATGAGTTTTAGGAGCAGGACAAAGCTTTGGAAAGGTCAGAATTTAGCATGATTGACTTAAGGCCAACTTAACAATAGTGTAACCAGTATGCAAATACGGAGCGCTTAGTACAGCTTTGTGAGGCTACCTGCTCGGGGCAGGGGAGCCTTTGTTAGTATCATGCATAAGCAAAAGGGTGTTTGCCGGAGAGGTCCCTGAAGCGACGAACCGGCTCTGTCCGGCCTGCCTAGGTGGAGAATGGAATGTCCAGCAATTATCAGCCGCGCCTGTTTACGTGCTCATCCGGAGGCCTCACAAACACGTGGATCAGGGTGGCAGAGGAAAGCCGAATGGTTTGATATCAAAATGATATCAAGTGCTATCTCTGGGTAGGCCTGGGCCGCAGTAACATTCCCAATGAAATTGTCCTTCAGAACCCCAATTTTTAAAATTGAAGTAACTTTGGACCTTTTTGCACTACATTGCTATAATGCTATTATTCCACTTTCAACATCATCCTATGGAATCCTGGGGTTTGCAGTTTGGGGAGGGGCATTTAGCATTCTGAGCTAGAAAGCTAGAGAGCTCTTTGGCATCAGGAAACTATAAACCCCAGAATTCCACAGGATGTTGATAATAGAATAGCATTATAACAATGTAGAGGGGAAAGGCCCTTAGACTTTCAACTGAGCATATAGAAATAGAATTTAGACATCCAAAAAAGGAAAACAGGCAAAGACATACCCATACTCACAGGCATACACCTCACTCTTTATTTCAGGTCCCAAGGCATCCTGTGTATTCATGTACCTTCAAGCTGCCTGTCAACTTGAGGTGATCCCAGGAATTTCATCAGATAGGCAAGGAATACTCACTGGCAGTTTTTCCAATTCCTTCCTTTGAAACATAGCCTACATCACCTGGCATTCATTGGAGGTTTCCCACTGAAGTACTAACCAGGGCTGACCCTGCTTAGTTTCCAAGATCAGATGCAATATAATGCCTATTGGGTATTTAGGCCCTTCAAAGAAGTTTACAACAACTAAGAAAGGCAGGGAGTGCAAATAAAGCAAATGTAAGTATTCTAGTTGTGAATAGTTTTCAAAGTGTCACTCTCTTTGCCACAGAAGAAGTTTAGAGACTGGAGGAAATGTCCATTGGAAGGGGAGAATTCTTATTTGGAGAGATGATACCCTCAGTTGGCCTCTCCTACCACAGGTAACTGTGTATATTAACTGGAGCTCACTGGAAGAAATAGAATCAAATGGTTCATGTTGATTCCAGTGGTAGCTGCTGGCTTCCATGCCACTGAGGCAGTGAAAACTCCACATTTTCATCCAACCTAAATGATCATTCAGAACACTGAATGTTGCCCCCGAAACAGATTCATCACTTTGGATACTTCCTTTAAAGTTCAGGTCATAAATCAGAGAGGATTAGGTGGCAAAACCCAATACTAATGGGTTTCTGATAATCCTTTTTACACTCCAGGTTCTGTGCACCCTCAAAAACAATGAAAGACAAACTACCCAGATTGATGAGCAATCAGAGACCACCCCTCAATCTTATCCTATTGAGATCTTCCCTATTCATCCTACCCAACCTAACATTAAGAGATCATTACAAGTCCCATCAATGTTTTGTTACTCTGGAGTTAAGCAATCAGCTCATTCCAGACACCCTTTGTCACCTCTGTGAGAAAGCCCTTACAGCTTTGTCTATCTCCCCTTCCAGGATATGAAATAGGGTATATAAACCCTAGCTTCAGCCCCAGCCAATTGTAATACATCGGGTATATTATGCTGCACATGGTACCCCAGACATCCCAAGATAATCTAAAAGAAGCACTGACCGTCTCTATTCTCTCAATGACTTTTTGAGGGGAAGTGGAATTTTTCTTCCCAGGCATTCAAAAAACAAAAACAAAAAAACCCAAACAACAACAACACAGAAGTGATACCACAGCAGAGACAGTACAGTGTACTGGTGCTGCTTTTAGGTTCTCCTTGGATGGACTAAGCTCTCACCTTTCACCATTCTACAGTCAAGGTCCAGGATATGAGTGTCACAGTTTATCAAATGCAAGCACTGGGTCAAGATGTCACAGTCAGGGTCCAGCAAGAGCTCACAACAACAGAAGTCCGACCAGGTATCAAGAGTCCAAATGGCCAGAGGCAAGAGGCAGGTCCAGGAAACAGGCCAGAGTCCAGAATCCAGCAAGAATCCAAGGCAACAGAGGTCTGCCTAGTATCAAGAGTCCAAGGGGCAAAAGCAAGATTCAGGTCCAGGAAACAGGCCACAGGCCCAAGTCCAACAAGAGTCCAAGGCAACAGAGGTCTACCTGATATCAAGAGTCCAAGAGGGAGACTAGGGATCAGCAAGGTCAGGACCACTAAAACATTCAGAAAGATGATAAACAGCACAGAAAACCATGCTGCTATGGCAAAGACTGCAGAGAAAATCCAGCCCTTATATAGCTGGCTCTTGCCCACTCCAGCTGCCCTGCAACTGAGCAGCCAGCTGGGCCCAGGGTACTGGGCATGATTCTGCAAAGACTGTAATAAAGGCCAGGATTCTTCTGGGCAGTACCCTGCAAAGACTTAGTGAAGGACCTAAACCCTTACATGTACTAGGAGAAGGGGATGGTTCTTTTTTAATATATATAAGAATTAAGATACAATAATTACATTGACCCCTGATAAGTAGACTCAGTTTTTTTGGGTCAATTTTTGATTATAAATATTTTTTACTATACATATACATATTTTTGACTATATAGACTTATATATGAGTATATACAATAGTCCTTCTCATTTACATAGAGAGATAGGATGAGGAACATCTAATCCAACTGGCTTCTTGGCAGATGATGGAGGCAGAATGGAGGGCGAGCCCTGATACCACAAGGACTAGGAAGAAGGGAAGGATTTAGCTAAGTAATTACAAACATCTCCTGGAAAGTCTTGGCAAGTTGCAGCAACAAATCAATTAGGCCTTGGAAAGCGTAACAAGCTGCTGATCTACTTGCTGAGCTAGAGATCTGCATACAGTCTTTTCCTCTTGCCCAGAACTGAACTCACCAAAACTGAAGAGTCCACAGCTTTGTCTTCCATCTGAAGACAACCTGTGAAAACTGGACACTTAGGTCCAGGTCCTGAGATCTGGCAACCTTAACCTTACCTATACTGATAGCAAATGGGCAGGAGGGTGTGTACCAAAGATGTAGCTGTGAAGGCTGGGAGAAGATGATGGCAATGATGATCATGGGATCTTCATCATTGGATGGGATGATTATCATCATCATCATCATCATGATCATCATCATCATCATCACCCCATCTTTTTTGCAAAGGTAGCTTACAATGATAAAAACAAGCATAGCTAAAAATTCGCAGCATGCAAAGACTAAAAAGAAATTAAGCTTTCAAAAGAACAGAACCTGTCAAAACATAAACCATTTAAAAATGTCAAAAACAAATCCAGCATTTTATATAACGTCTGTTCCCTTCCAAGATTCAATTCTCAAAGGCCTGCTGGAATGAAAAATTCTTCAGTTGTCTGAAGAAAGATAATAAGGAGAATATCTGTCTAGCTTCTCTAGGAAGGGAGTTCCAGACCCTTGGAGTAGCCATGGAGAAGCCAAATTTCTACCATTGCAGAAACTTACATTTTCATTTGAGCATTCAGAAATACAGTTTAGCCGTGCAAAGGGATGCAAGCACAGCAGAAAGGAGAGCTCCAAATATCTGACTCTTTGCAGTGCTAGAAATTTGGGGAACATTTTATGGGGGGGCAATGTTCCCCTTTTGTCCCCCCCACTCCACAACTGCACCCCTGGTGAGGAGTAAGATGAAGAATCCCACCAAGTGGTGGCCTGCACATATAAAGACTTCACTTGCCTCTTCTGGCAGTACAGCTCAGGAAGAGCATTTGTGTGGAAAAACCTACTGGAAAAAACTTAAAAGTATCATATCAGAAAGCAAATGCAGGGCAAGAACTAAAAGTTTACAGAAACATGTAAAAGGATATAATGTGAAATATTAGAGTGATCAAGCAGCTGTAAATAAGTAGGTTGTATTATGTACTTGATGGCATAGTCTGAATTTCTTGGAGCACACATTTGCAGATTGAACCTCTTTGAATATCAGACTAAAAAGAGCTTGGCTGTTTCCCTGGAATGCAGTCACAATGAGGGGGGAAATCCTACTGTTGGTTTGAAGAAAAATCAACTGGATTTACATACACAAATCAACTGGATTTGGCTCTGTAAAACTTGTCCCCTTATCTTTAGTCCCAAGATGACCCATGAAAACTGGAGACTCAGGCCCAGGCCCTAAGGTATGGCAACCCTGACTCGAACTCCTATAAACAACATGTATTTTGAGTGTAAAGTGAGGTGCGTCCCCATCTCCTGCAATCCTTACAACACAGAGAGAGAAAGGAAGAAGATTTAAAAAAGGAAAAAAAGAAAAAGAAATAGATGGTAATTGCCTAATGTACCTGTTTCTCAAGAGACTCATGTATTAAAAAAAAAACTACTATAGCAAGTATTATGGACAGTAATCTATTTTCAGTTGACAACACTATACTCCAAGTCGTTTAGCACATTAACCAGTACTACCAGGGAATCTATAGAAGGCTGAGATCCAGCAGAGATCCTGTCATAGCTATTTACAGGCCAGGGAGGAGGAGGAAAGAGAGGTGACCAGATAGGTTCCACCTGCAATTCAGCATCTTGGGAAAGAGAAATGAAGTCCCTTTCCTCGTGAGGAGCGTGAAGCAGTTCATGCTGTTTCTCATCGGATCCATATAATGGGGGCTTTCCCTCATTTGCTTCCGCACAGCTCCTCCGTATGTTTCCTTTTGATTCGGAGGAGTGAGAGTTCATGCATTCGCTCTACTTTGGCAGTGACCACTCCCACTACTTCCCTCGCCTTGTCCCACTGGCTGTGATTGGCTTATTTGGGGGGAGGGTTAGTACGTTTGTATGTACCTATGTACCTATGTAGGTACATATTTGCTGGTGTATAAGTCATAGTTTCCCTGCCAAAATGCCTTCTGAAAATGAGGTGCCAATATGGTAACTCCCCCCACCCAGGCAGATCACCTGGCAGAGCAAAGTTGGCAGAGCGATCTTGCACTCCCTGCTCATCTCCACCCTGCCGTCAGCACGATCCTGCCCCGGGAATGGGGGGAAAGGAGCTTCTTACACACACATGCACACTCCCTCCCTTTCCAACCTCGGCAGGAAAGTTTCATCATGAGGAGGAGAGGAATGGGGGGAAGCAGCTTCTTTTACACACACACACACACACACACATATGCATATACACACGCTCCCTCCCTCCCTCTTCCAACCACAGCAGGAAAGTTTCCTTGTGAGGAGGAGAGGAATGAGGGGGAAGCAGCTTCTTACACATACACACTCACACCCCCTCCCTCCCTCAGCAGGAAAGTTTTCTTGCAAGGAGGAGAGGAATGGGGGAAGCAGCTTCTTACACTTACACACACACACACACACACATACACACACAGCCTCTTCTTTCTGCCTGGACAGGGAGGTCCCTCCGCCCAAGCAGATAGGACAGGAACCAGGAACAGAGTACTAAAATATTTTTTCCTAAATAATATTGTCCGAAAATAGGGTGCTTTTATAGGGCAGTGTGTCTAATGCCAGCAAATACAGTAAAACATTTGCAAAATAGAAAACAGCTCTCTCCTTTTAATATGCCTGTGCCGTGTTTTGTCTGGTTACTCCATTTTCTAATGTTGGTCTGTTGGTCTTCAGCTTCAAGCTGTCTTGGATGAAACAGATTATCTAGATCCATTTCAAACTGGCATTAGGGCAGGATATGGAGTCGAGACTGCCATGGTCGCCTTAGTGGATGATCTTCGCCTAGGTATCGACAGGGGAAGTGTAACCCTGCTGGTACTTTTGGACCTCTCAGCGGCTTTCAATACCATAGACCATGGTATCCTTCTGGAACACCTGAGAGGGCTGGGGATTGGGGGCACTGCACTTAAGTGGTTCCAGTCCTACCTCTCAGACAGTGATGCTTAGGGACAGCTGCTCCTCGAAAAGGAGCTCAAATCTGGCGTCCCTCAGGGCTCCATCCTGTCCCCAATGCTGTTTAACATCTACGTGAAACCGCTGGGAGAGATCATCAGGAGGCATGGAGCAAGGTGCTATCAGCTCATGGCACCCAGATATATCTCTCCATGCCTCGGATAATAGCATCAACTAAGGGTGGCATCTTGCCTCTAAATGAATGCCTTGAAGCAGTAATGGACTGGATGAGGAAAAACAGACTGAAGCTGAATCCAGATAAGATGGAGGTACTCGCTGTTAAGGGCCCTAGCCCAGGTATGGAAGTTTGTCAACCAGTTCTAGGCAGGGTCACACTTCCCCTGAAAGACTGTGTCCACAGCTTGGGGGTGCTCTTCGATTCGCCACTTCAGATGACAGCTCAAATTGATGCAGCGACCAGGAATGCCTGCTTTCAGCTTCGGCTGATGTGCCAGCTACGCCCCTTCCTGGAGCTGGAACACCTAAAAACAGTGGTGCATGTGCTGGTAACTTCACGGCTTGACTTCTGCAATGCGCTCTACATAGGGCTACCCATGTGCTTAGTCCAGAAACTTCAATTAGTTCAGAATATGGCAGCCAGGTTGGTCACTGGTAGACCTAAAACTGACCACATAACACCTATTCTGAAGTCTTTACACTGGCTGCCTATTAGTTTCTGGGCACAGTACAAGGTGTTGGTTCTTACCTTTAAAGCCCTCCATGGCTTGGGGCCAACCTACCTATGGGATTGCCTTCTCCCATATGATCTGCCCCGCACATTAAGGTCCTCTGGGAAGAACTTACTGCAGCCAGTCAGAACTAGGTTGGCTGTGGTTACCCAGAGGACCTTCTCTTCTATCGCTACCAAGATATGGAATGGCTGCCGGAAGAGACCGGCACATTACCAGTCTTGACTGCTTTAAAAAAGCAGTCAAGACTGTTCTCTTCCGACAGGTCTTCTCAGACTAGTACTCCACCGCCTCCCACCAACTGTCCTCTTGTTCTTAATAGTTAATGTATTTTAGGGGGTTTTAGATGGGTTGGTGGGTGGGGAGGATGGGTTATGTTTTAATTGCTTTTAATGTATTTGATATACTGTTGTAGTACCGCCTCGATCCGTCGGGAGGGGCGGGATGTTGTTGTTGTTGTTGTTGTTGTTGTTTGCTGAACAAAACAAAAAATGGCACCTGCCTGTCCTTTGGTGGGTGGGGACAGCTGGAGAAGGTGAGTACACCCACAGCCCACCCTCCGCTGCCCACCAATTTGCATTAGTGCGAATGTACGTATATGCACCAGTGTGAAAGTCCAAATATGCTTGATCTTAAAAATTGTTTTGGATTTTTTTCTGATTTTCAAATAGCGTGCTTTCCCACCACATAGGGACGCATTAACTCGGGATTACATGCGGAACAATAGTAAATAAAGTGAAACCAGTTCACTCTCACATGCAGAACAGCTCCGTGCTAAAACACATTGACCCACGTTAATAACCCCATGCGGAAAAGGCCGAAGTTGCTGTTATAAAATCTCCAGTGACTTACTTGAGAGCTGCTAGAGCATCTTCATTTCATACCGTCTACATTTTTGGATTTGTCTGAGACAGTCCTTGTTAATCCTCTGTCACTCAACTTTTTCAGCTGTGTTTAAGATGTCCTAGCTTCTCTCTCTTCCTCCTTCTTTTCCCCTTTGTTCATAGCTTAGCTGAATTGCTGCAAACTGAATTCAAAGTGCAAAAGTAGTTTGCTATCAATAAACTCAGAAGTGAGAAGAGAGGAGAGGAGAGGAGAGAAAGGCAGTAACTTGCTTTTCCCAGGAGGCTTGGGCAAAACCAAATTGCTGCAGCCTCTCCCAGCTTGTGTCTTCTTCATCATTAACAACTTTTTCCATCTAAACTGATCTTGCTTGTCCACACACATCCGTTTTCATTGATGAAATATTGGAGGGTATGTCCTTCCTCTTCCCCAAGATTCAGAACTAAAGCAGGAATGGGACCTGAAAGCTGCCTTGCTGTTTGAGAAACCGATGAATACCTTCTTGGAGAACATTTTAAAAAAGAAAAACAGATACAAATAACCCCATGTTACACATGTGCATGCCACTAACAGGATTCTGGCTGAACAGGTGTCCACAATATGGAAAGATTTGTTATTTATGTATGCGTTCTTAGTAAACAGTTACACGAAATGGAACATCTTGCTCCATTAGCTTTGTTACTTTAAAGGAACAGACTTGCATATGAATCTAAGACAGGTCACACTGACATGATATTTATGCTGCACTTTGGCTCTAACTTAATAGGGTTAATTGGTTATTTACTTTGATAGCATAGTTATTGCATTGATTCATAGATGCAATGCCACAGCACAGTTTCTCTGCTCAAAGGGGTCAAGAAAAATGTGAAACACAACCCAATGAAAACTGAGACATAAAACTGAAAAGTTCATGTGCATCTTCCAGATACAATTTTAAGGTTTCAGCATGAATCCCAGCTTGAGCAACACACCCATTTTCAAAGAAGGCAAAATAGATTATGATAGGTCATTGGAACAAGGTCTCTTCAATACAGTACTACATTAGTCATAACAGCAGAAGATGAACTGTCAAAAAGCTTGAATCACAAGCTTGGACTGTCAAAAAGCTTGAATCACAATCAACTAATGGATTCATTAATATTCCTGGGAAAATTAGAGAGCTGAGTCTGAATTTGAACAGCCTGTCTGTGATGAGCTGGGCACATTTACAATACTGTGTCTGTCTAACATACGCTTTATAGTAGCAGCAAATCTTTTTAGGGGCCACACAGACTGCCAGCAATGCCAAAGAACAAAACCAAAAAAAGAGAAAAAGAGAGAGAGAGCGAGAGAGAGAGAGAATTGGCCTGAAGTCCACTTTTGATTCAAGGTTTGTTTGTTTGTTTTTTCATTTTAAACAAGGGCTAGGGAATACAACCTATTTAACAGGTGACTCGCTGCATCAAGGAAAGACAATCCACTCTTCTTTCTTTGAGTCTGGGGAGTCTGGTGGGCTTCAGAGCCACCAAAGGAGACTTGCAGCACCTCATGAGGCTCCAGAGTCACACTTTTCTCACTGCTGGGGTCCTTTTGCAAAATTGTATCACTGTGATGCTATTTTAACTGCCATGTTTCCATCCTATATAATCCTGGGATTTGCAGCTTGTTGTTATTGTTTTGTATCCTCAAGTCATTTCTGACTTATGGCGGTCCTAAGGTGAACCTATCATGGGGTGGGGTGAGGTGGAGGCTAAGAGTCTGTGATGTATTCAAGGTCACCCAGTGTATTTCCATAGCCAGGCAGGTAATCAAACCCTGGTCTCCAGGGTTGTAGTCCAGTGCTCAAACCACTACATCATTCTGCCTCTAAACACCCTCTTGAACCCCCATAATCCCCACATACTTCTGACAAACACATACATACACACTGGCTCTCATTTGCAGCTGAGAGAGGTGTTACCCCAAAATGTAGGTGCCATGAGGGCCACCCCACGATGCAACTTAGCAAGACCTTTCCTACCAACATTTACGGGCTCACACAGGAAAAGAGACCAGCCAAAGAGTAAAATGTGAATTAAAATGTGTTTTATTGAAACAGATATACTCTCACACACAACAGTTCAAGCTCGCACACAATCACACAAGGACTAGCCAAATAGAAGGGAGGAAAGTGAGACAGAGACTGTTAGGGGTTAGGGCAATAATTACTGTGTTTGGAGAGAAGCGGAGAAAACCAGCAGCGTGGCTTAGGTAAAGAACCTAAGGACAGTTCTCGGTAGGGAACTGGATGAACAGAGTGGCATTTAGATTAGTGAGAGACTGCACTGGACAGTCTGAAATCAGGGTTATTTGTACCTAAAAAATAGCCTGCAAGCTGGACTGATGCCTGCAATCCCAGGTGCAGAACAATGGGAGTTGCAATACATAAAATTATTTTTCAACTTGCTAATGTTCGCAGTCCTTGGATGACAAAGACATAATGGGTGTTGTAATAACTGTGTACTGTGGATGTTACAGGAAAAGACGAAGAAGTCCACATGCATGGGGAATGGGCTTAAGTCACTCAGCATCCTGGTGGGCTAGTAGCCTTTGTGTTCTCTGGGACAACTCTAGTTTCTACTTAAACTTATTATCCACAGGAACAGTGTTTATTTGCCTGACAAATGACCTATTCATGCCTGGAGGGTATCTTACGTTGACCAACCTTTCCTTCTCTCGTTCGCAATCAGAATTTTCCCTCTCTCAGTTTGATCTCCCAGGCGCCTTCAGTTTTGATTGTGATATCCGTGCCAATTAATGCTTTGCCAATTAAACATGCTGCCAATTAGATATGGTGCCCATTCAAGCCATACCAATATTGGTAGTCAGATGTGGGACCTAGCAGAGGGATGCTTAGAATCTTCAGCAAACTAGAATAGCAAGCTGCCATGGCAAATTCCAGGATTCCATAGATGTTGTCATGGCAGTTAAAGGGGGATCAAAATGGTATAATGGTGTAGTGTGAAAAGACAAGTAACTCAACCAAAACATTTTAAGGGAAAGAAAAAACATTTTTTTCCCTAAAGTTAATGATTCATACAGAGCTTCATGGCTGGATTGGGGATCTGAACACAAGTCTCCTGGTACAAGATCCAGTCCTCTGGCCACTACCCTACAGTCATTCTTACTAAGTCTATTCCTTTCTCTCTTGGCAATTACTTGATCCATGATTCAATTAAAGTGCTTCCTTGTCTTAGCCATAATTAAATTAAAGCCATTTCTTGATAGCATCAACATGTGTGAAAATTTTAGGCCAACCAGAAATATTTCCGAACCATTAAAAAAAACACAGGTATTTCTCCCACCACTGAATACTAACATACACAGTGTTTCTCCACCATTGTCACAGAGATGTTGTGTGTAAATGCATTTAACAGGCCTCCAAGGTCCCTAAGGTTATTACACACACTACTGAAAAGTGAGTATCCCTTGCATGGTACATTTGTGAAGCCAAGTGTTCAATTAGGTATAACCTCATAACTTTAGAGGTAAGTTACAGGCAATTTAAAATTGGTCAAGGCCCAATTTATCCACAGTGGTGATATATATGAAGAATTTGCTTTAACTCCCCTTCCTCTTTTAACAAGGTCTTCAAAGTGCTTGGTTGGTAATTTGTAGCAAAAAGGAAGAGAGAGGAAGAGGAAGCAATATTAATAGCAGAGACCCATTACATATCTTCCAACTGTCCTGATTTGGCAGCAAGAGTCTCAAATAATCCTCTCTTCTCCCACCTTTTCAGCCACTGTTAAAAAGTCCTATTTTCTCTTTTCTCCTCCCACTTTCTTCCCTTGTCCTCAGCTTACTTCTGTTGGTGGAAACTGAGTTCAAAGTTCAAAAGTAGTTTGCATTTGATTAACTCAGCAGTGGGGAGAGGAGAGAAGGGGGTAATTTTTCCCTTCTCAATAGGCTCAAGCAAAAGCAAACTGCTGCAGCCTCTCCTAGCTTGTGTGTTCTTCCTTGTTAATAGCTTTTGCCATCTTGGCCACACTTTGATGATCCTTAACCACCATTGCTCAGTTTTCATTTGTGAAATATTGGAGAGTATGCTGAGACACTGCTTCACCAGAGCCATATCATGTAAGTGAGGTGTCCTCTTAAACTCAGAGTACTAAACACTTGACATTACTCACTGTCACAATGAGACATTGAGCACAGAAGTCCACTGGGTGATTGTCAGCAAGTTACACACTGTCAGCCTTAGAAGAAGGCAATGGCCAACCTTCTCTTTTCAAGAAGCTCTATGTTAGGGTCACTATACATTAGAGTCAACTTGAAGGCACATGACAGTGAGGCACTAGAGTTCTCTGGCAGAGAATTCTAAATATCTCATAAGATTATAAAGCCCAGAATTCCATAAGATGGACCCATGGCTGTTAAGGAGGTATCAAATTGCTAGAATTGTTTAGTATGAAAGCGACGCAGGATGGGGATATTATGCACTGAATAATTCACTGAAGAAACAGAAGATGAAAAGTCTCCTTCCCATCTCAACTGTCACTGCCCTGGCCTCAGATGGAGAGAAGAGGCAGGCACAGTTCCATCATACCCTATACTTATTTTCATATTTGAACATATTTATGACTGGAGAATGTGTTTGAAAGTGTGCTGCTGATCACAAAGCATATTGTCAGGTCAGGCTGACCTTCACTATGGTCGGATCATAAGTTCAGAGTGAATTAGATAAGAAAACCAGACACTATTGGGTATGTGATAATCCTTTCACCACCTCAAGCTCTGTGCACATAGAATCATAGAAATGTAGAGTTTGAAGAGACCACACGGGCCATCCAGTCCAACCCCCTGCCATGCAGGAACACCCTCAAAGCACTCCCAACAGATGGCCATCAAGCCTCTGCTTAAAAACCTCCAAGGAAGGAGACTCCACTACACTCCGAGGCAGCATATTCCACTGCCAGACAGCCCTGACTGTCAGGAAGTTCTTCCTGAGGTTCAGGTGGAATCTCCTTTCCTGCAGCTTGAATCCATTGCTCCTTGTCCTGGTCTCTGGAGCAGCAGAAAACAAGCCCTCTCCCTCCTCCACATGGCTTCCCTTCAAATATTTAAACATGGCTATCATGTCCCCTCTTAACCTTCTCTTCTGCAGACTAAACATACCCAGCTCTCTAAGTCTATCCTCATAGGGCATGGCTTCCAGGCCTCTCACCATTTTGGTCGCCCTCCTCTGGACTTGCTCCAGCTTGACCATGTCCTTCTTGACTTGGGGTGCCCAGAACTGGACACAGTATTCATGATGAGGTCTAACCAAAGCAGAGTAGAGTGGTATCAGTACCTCCCTCGATCTAGACACCATACTCCTATTGATGCAGCCGAGAATTGCATTGGCTTTCTTGGCTGCCGCATCACACTGCTGACTCATGTTCAGCTTGTGGTCTATGAAGACCCCTAGATCCCTTTCACACGTACTGCTATCCAGCCATGTGTCCCCCATCCTATATTTCTGTATTCCATTTTTTCTACCTAAGTGTAGGACCTTACACTTCTCTCTGTTGAATTTCAATTTGTTAGCCTTGGCCCAGCTCTCCAAACTATCCAGGTCATTTTGAATTTTGATCCTGTCCTCTGGCGTATTAGCAACCCCTCCCAATTTGGTGTCATCTGCAAATTTGATGAGCATGCCCTCTTTTCCTTCATCCAAGTCATTGATAAAGATATTGAACAGCACTGGGCCCAGGACAGAACCCTGTGGCACCCCGCTAGTCACTTCTCTCCAGGATGAAAAGCAGCCATTCATGATCACCCTTCGGGTTCAGTCGGTCAACCAATTACAAATCCTACTAACAGTAGCCCTGTCCAGCCCACATTTTACCAGCTTCATTGCAAGAATGTCATGGGGAACTTTGTCAAAACATTGGAATATAATAGAAGGTGAAACTGCCTAGGTGAAGCAATCAAGGACCATCCTATGATACCGCCCTATGGAAATCCTCCCTAAACCCCCTGTCATGAGATTGTCATGACTCCCATTAATGTTTTGTCATCTAGAGTTAAGGCCATCAGCCCATTCCAGACTCCTTTGTCAGTTCTGTGAGAAACCCATTACTGCTTTGTCTATGCATGCTCCTTCAGGGTAGGAAATAGGGTACATAAAACCTAGTTTCGGCTCCAGCAAATTGTAGTACATTGGACATAGTACATTGAGTGTATTATGCTGGATTTAGTGTCCCAGACTTCTGTACTACCCTCTGACACTGTCTGAGCCATTCCATTTCAACCTTCTTCTTTACCCTCTTCACATCTAATCTCTCTATCCAATCTTTCCTGCCTCACTTTCTGATAGCCTCATATAGTTCTTGAGAGTGTCTGATTTCTTGTGTGTTTGTCAATCCAAATAAAATACTTTGTTAACTTTTAACTGGAGTCCTCTCCACAGTTAGTGCTGTACAGTTTCACACAGATGAAAAGCCATTACCCTCTCTCACAGGCCTCTTTTGAGCTGTAGTTCCTCTAAATTCTAAGAAATTGCTGGCATTGTGGGTAGACCTCAATATACCCCACTTCTTAGGGTTACAATGCTTAGACCCATAGGCAGATGCCCCCACCATCCCAGCTTCCACTGCCCTGGTCTTCAAGGGAGATAAAAAGAGGCCATATCTGCTGGACTTAATGTCCTACCACACTGACCTCCCCTTCTCCTTTGGTGTCATCTCTTATTTAGATTGTAAGCCTGAGGGCAGGGAATTGTTTTGTTGTACCTTTACTTGTAAAGTGCCATGTATCATGATGGCTTTGCATAAATAAATGACAATAGTAAGAAATCTGATCTAGAGTTCAGTAGTTCACCATAGCAAGCTGCCACACACAGGTCCAGCAGCTTCTGGGTAAAACTCAAGGGCCTGTCAAAGCCACCTGAGAAATGTTGCTAACTTTGTCAATGCTTTTATTTTTCTGTGTTGGCTATTGCTTCTGAAATTCCTTTGGGGGTTATAGCTTTTGAAATTGCTGGACTTTTTCTTCCAAGTAAGAATCCACATGTTTAACCCTCTTGAAATTTTGCTCCAGGAGAAATTTGCCAATCTGAAACATATATTTTCAAGGATTTTTTTTTAAAAAGGAAGTTTTATCTGAGCTCTAGAACAGAAATGACTGAGATGCGGAATTGATTAGGAAGTACTAGCAAAACAGGCAGATTCGGTCCATTTCTTCCAGCCACCTGAATATTCTGCTGTCTTCTCTTACATGCACTGATGTTAGCCAGCAGCGTATCACTGCTGGACTGATTCTAGACCAATTTCATGATGTGTGAAAGAGCTATTGAATTTATTTGTTGGGAGTAGTGAAAGAGAACAAATGCCTGTGATCGTTTTATTTCGATTTGGTAACATTCTGGGTACAGCTGAGTGAATAATTCACAATGAATAATTTATTTGACTAATTTAACCTAATTTCCCCAGAACTAAGAGAGAGAGTGAGAGAGAGTGTCTATGTGTATGCATGTTTTCCTCCAGCAAATATTTGCCATTAGCAATTGTTTGCCCAATATTTTCCAGAGAAAGGGTGCATACAGACTGCTTGGCAACTAACTGTTCACTGTAGCCATTTGTCTAGCTTCCTCTGCCCCCCCTGCCCTAATTTTCTAAGCTCTTGCGCAATCAGCAGGCAAGCAGTGAAGTGCTTAGCAGAAAGTAACAGCAGGCGATCGGGAAATCTGGGGAAATTCAAAAGAAATTTAGAACCCCAACAGTGGTGAAAATAAAAAGTTATGGGCAGGTAGAAAACCCAAGCATATGGGTTAGGAGTTTTATGGAATTGCCAACATCAGCTACGAGCCATTAAAGAAAAAAGATATATTATTTCTGTTGTTAGAATCCTCTGATTGATTGTTGAGCAAGATGATTGTAGCATCAATAAAAATCTCTTATGGGAAGCAACCAGTATTTCTGCATGCCTGTTTTCAGAGCTTGGAAGCAACTGCTTAAAAATAGCTAGATCCTAGTAATCAATTCCTTTCTCAGTAACTAAAACAAAATTACATTACCTGACAAGTCTTTTTCAGTGAGAGATAATTTCACTCTTCTGTGGTGTAGCTGTGTGTGTGTGTGTGTATGTGCTTTCAAGTCGCCTGTTGACTTACGATGACCCTATAAATTTCATTGTGTTCTCTTAGGCAAGGAATCCTCGGAGGTGATCTTGCCAGTTCCTTCCCTTGAAATATAGCTTGATATTCCCTGGCAATCTCCCATCCAGGAACTAACCAGGGCCAATCCTACTCATCTTCCAGGATCAGATGGGATCTAATGCCTTTAAAGTATTTAAGGTGCCAAAATTGCTTCACACGCTGTGGAGGGCATTTCAGTTTTTTAAAATGGAGGGCCCTCAGAGGGCAAAAAGTAGCCCTGAGGACCCCATGCAGGCTGAACTGTCCATGCCCCTCTTATGTTAGGCCATTTCTGCATGAGTCTGTTATAGCGTGATGATTCCATTTTCAACCTCCTATGGAATCCTGGGGTATGCAGTTTTGGGAGGGGCCAGCCGCCCTCCCCTGAAACTGTAAACCCCGGGATTCCATAAGAGGTTGAAAGTGGAATCATCACGCTATAACAGACTTGTGTGGAAATGGTCTCAGTGTGGTGATCACTGTTCTTGGCTTTCTGGGCCTAGGGTATTCTGATTTTTTTTTAATGACATGCCCAATCATCTCTCTGTGCAGGAATAAAACCATGTGTTTTCAACATTCCAAAAGTCACAAAATTCCTAGTACAATCTGGATAGTACTGGATTCTGGCAACATTCATCAACTCAAGAGTTCCCAGATCTCATGACCTGGATTCTCTTCTCTGGTTCTCAGGACAAGTAGGTAGGGGGCGGGGGAAATCTCAGGGTGAAAATGTTATCTTGAAAAATATGCAAATAAATATCTTCCTTCTTTGTTAGATTTAGTGCTTTTTATTTGAATAGTACACTCTGTGCAACTGTGGTTGATATTTGATGTGTCACATTTAGGAACATCACATGGGGCCTCCTCCTGTGACATCACAAGGGGCTGTCTCTTGGTCTCAGGTTTTGACCCTGAAATCTCAGAATGTAGGATAATCCTGACCTGGCATCGTAGTCAACTCAGATCTAAAGTAAGTTGTGTTTGGAAAGCTGCACAGGCCTTTGTTTGTGTTCTCCTTTGACAGTGCAGCATACCCACCAGCATTTCCCAGATGAAAACTTGGACAAATGTGGCCAAGGAACATCAGTGTGTGGTCAAGATGGCCAAAGTTTTTAATAAAGAAGAAAACATGAGTTCGGAGAGACTGCAACAGTTTGCTTTTCCTAGAGTCTCCTGGGAAAGGCAAGATTCCATATGAACTTGCTAGAGCTCTAAGATCTGCAGGAGAAGACTTTCTCTCAATCCAGCTACCATCTGAGGCTTGCTTGGTGATACTGCGGGAAAGACTCTTCCCAGTGCTCCCACCCTATGGAACTGTCCTCTGCAGGAGGCTAGGCTGGTCCTCTACCTACTTTCTTTTTGTAGGCAGGCAAAGACATTTCTTTTTAAGCAGGCCTTTAATGGGTAAGCAGAAGTTGTACTTATTTATTAGCTGTTTTTAAAATTTATTGTAAGTTTTATAATTGTATATCTACTATATAAAAGTCAAAGTTTGTATATTTGTCTGTGTCAGGCGAATGATATAATTGGCTATGTGAGGCAAAGACCTCCTATGATTGGCTGTCTGAGAAGACTCTATGGAATCCTGGAGTTTGCAGTCTAGGGAGGATCCTCTGGAAACCTCAGATAGAGAACTCTTGGGCCTGGCTGGTTGCTATGGAGATGAGTCCTAGCAGCAAGGAGGAGGATAGTATATTCCCTCAGGAACCCTACCTCTGTATGTTAATAACTTTGACTACAGACTGGATTGGGGAATATGGGGAAAAGTTACAGGTGGTGGACAAGACAGTTTGGGAAATTAGAGACACAGGATCTCAAATCTTTCTAACAAGTATTACTTATAAGAAAATAAAAACCTGGACAACGTCAGGTATATGCGGTAGTGTTTTTAATGTTTTTAATTGTTTAAATGCTTTAAATGCTTTTAACCTTTTGGAAGCCACCTTGGGTCCCACTTTGGGAGAAATGGCAACATAAAAATTCAATGAAAGAATGAATGAATGAATGAATGATATTCTCTCCTCTCTTGTCCACTCCGTCTGCTGAGTTAATGAAGTGGAAACTACTTTTGCAGTTCGAACTCTGTAGCAGTTAAATTAAGCCAGGATGATGGGGGGAAGGCTAAGGAGGAGGGAGAAATTGGGACATTCTAAAAGTGGATTGAAAAATTGGGATGACACAGGATTAATTGGGACCATCCCTGCCAAACTGGAAGAGTGGGAAGGTATAGTGCAGTTGCTCATTAAAGGCAGAAGGAGGAGTGTCCCAACATCTGACAAGCTGTGGGAGCAGCCCGTCAGCACTTCTCATACATGCTTTCCACTGATTTCAAAGTTGCTAATTACACTGAACTGCAGCACTGTTCCTACAGTAAGATAAGTTAATGAACCTCAACTCATTATCCCTTGGTTTACTTAATAGTTTACATTATTATTGAGATGCAAAGCAGGAAGTATGCCAGCTTGTAATTGTTTTTTTTTTTTTTAATTTATTTTCTGGTATTATGGTGCATTTGTAGAAGCTGGCTTAATTACGATTTGCACTCTAAATGTAAATGAATGAGCACCCCCCCCGCCACCTTTTGTCTGAAGTGCTGTGTGCAGCATTAAATGTTGAGCAATCATTTCATACTTTCTCTGCACTTGTTCCAAGCTTGGAAGATAGGTGGAATGGGGAAGGGGCAGGAGGGAACCATCACAGCATCAAATAGAAAGTGAAGACTTACCCTTCAACATTTAGGAAATGAAAACTGGGTCACAAGAGACTAACAACATTAGAATGTGGTCAAAAAGCACAACATTATTAAGGAGGAAGAATGGACAATCTGGTAACGGCTGTAGTAGTTAGATTTGGCCTAAGCCTATTAATAAGGGCAAGAATTTGCCCCTTCCTGTCCTTTCTTCCCTGCTGAATTAATGACATTGTAGCTAGTTGGGTGTAAGAGTTTGAGCACTGCGCCATGACCCTGGAGACTAGAGTCATTTCTGCACTACACTGTAATAGTGTGATTATTCCACTTTCAACATCCTGTGGAATTCTGGAATCTGTAGTTCACTGAGCCCAAAGAGCTCTCTAGCTGAGAATTCTAAACTGTCTAAACCCTTCCTAACCTGCAGAGCCCAGGATTCCATAGGATGTTGAAAGTGGAATAATAGCACTATAACAGTGTAGTGAGGAAATGGCCTAGGATTTAGTTCCTCACTTGGCCATGGAAACCCAGTGGGGGACCTCGGGCATGTCACATATTCTCAGTCCCAGAAAACCCTATGACAGTTTAGCCTTAGGGTTGCTATAAGTCAGAAATGATTTGAAGGCCCACAGCATCAAGAAACAACAAAATGGACCTACAATCTCAGAATTGTTGGGTTTTACATTTATTGTTGATGACTGAATATTGTTGAGAGTTAGATTTTTCAGGGTGTTAGCCCTTTTTGGGAAACTCGGTGAAAGCTAAAACTGTAAGGAATCAACCTTCTTTTAGCAGAGTAGCAAAAAAAAAAAACATGCCTCAGTCTCAGTGTTGCTTTCCTGAACTGAAATTGACTAAGAAAACAAAACAGGACAGGCAGTTTCAGGTTACAAAATGCAAAAATTTGCTAATAGATTTTATAATTACATATACATTGGGAAGCCTGGTTCCTAACTAGCTAAAGGATAGATAGTGTAAGAAGAGAGTTGCTTCATTCTTGACTCACTATCTTCTTGGTGGAGATGCAAAGCACGATCAGAGAGTAGGAAGTAGAAGCAAAAATACTGAAAGGGAGAAGTCTGAGAAGTGGGACCTTGATGACCCTACAAGTTGTCCTAAGACACATGATCTAGTTACCTGGATACCAAAGATATGTATAGCCTTGCATTTAACACAGGAGAGCAAGTGATGAGACTTTAGGTGAGAAAGGAGACAACTTTGAACATTTGCACCCTATACTGTTAGAATCATAGAGTTGGAAGAGAAAACAGAGACCATCCAGTCTAATCCCCTGCCATGCAGGAACATACATCAAAGCACTCCCCACAGATAGCCATCCAGCCTCTGCTTAAAAACCAACAAGGAAGGAGACTCCACCACACTCTGAGGCAGCAGATTCCACTGCTGAATGGCTCTGACCATCAGGAAGTTCTTCCTGAGGTTCAGGTTGAATCTTCTTTCCTGTAGCTTGAACCCGTTGCTCCCTGTCCTAGGCCACTTCTGCACTACCCTCTTATAGTGTGATTATTCCACTTTCAACATCCTATGGAATCCTGGGTTTGCAGTTTCAGGAGGGGTCGTCTGGCCCCTCCTGAAACTGCAAACCCCAGGATTCCATAGGATGCTGAAAGTGGAATAATCGCGCTATAAGAGTGTAGTGTGGAAATGGCCATAATCTCTGGAGCAGCACTATGACAGTCCTAGTCTCTGGAGCAGCACTATTACAGTGCTATTATTCCACTTTCAGCATCCTGTGGAATCCCGAGGTTTGCAGTTTAGGGAGGGGCATTTAGAATTCTCAGCCAGAGAGCTCTTTGGCCTCAGTAAATGACAAACCCCAAAATGCCACAGGTTGTTGAAAGTAGAATAATAGCACTATAACAGTGTAAGGTGGAAATGTCCTTTGTCACGCAAAGGAAAGTGAAGCTCTATGATACCTAAGCTCCACTTGCCCTAGAACAAGAGTGCAGGGAGAGAGAATGTTGGAATTTTCCAACAAATAAGACCCTCGAAACCTACCATTTCAGCCTGGCAACTCCAAATTAATGTATTCTGAGGCACTGCAGATTAGGATGCTGGGAAATTACACCTGCAGCACTCTCCCAGTCACAGGACACATTGAGAGCAGCGACTGTCTCAGAAGCCCAAGCATCTCTCCCACTGCCTGTTCTTGACCCACCCCACAAGATATTTTTGAGTAGAAATATAGATTTTGCAGCCTTTCTAAAGCCTGCATTGTGCCCAAGTGCTTCTTCTTTGGGGTGCCATCCTCCCCACCTTAGTGCTAGGTCTTCTTATTTTCTAATTTACAATTAAAGCTTGGTCAGGGATTACATCTAAACCGCTTCGGCAGTTACTCAGAGATTTTGCAGTGAACAAATTGGCCTCACAGATGGATTTCATCTGTGTGATACATGACTGAGGGTAAGTGAATGCAAATGAGAATGAGAGCCAACAAGCAAATGTGAACTGACAAGGAAATGGGGGTGGAATCCCTGGGAAAGGGTGGGGAGTTAAAAACAATATGTGGGAAACTGAGTAATTTTGTCTGAGGTCTATTTTTTTAATGGTAAAAGCAATATTTCATATTCATCAAGAAAAATGTATAATTGAATTCCAATTACAACATGGTTATGAAAGCCAGGGTATAGTGGAATCATCAGGAGAAAAGATTCCTTATTAATTGTTAGAGCTGGGTTTAAAGTGACAAGACGCCAACGTGAGATGAAGGGCTCTTTGATCTTAAAAAGCTTGGAAAGGGGGGGGCTTTACTCTGTTCAAATATTTGCAGGCAATTGTAAGTAATCCGAATTGAATTTCAGGTCTTCAGGGCTTTGCATAAGTAATTCACACAACTAAAGGGGCTCTGAATAAACACCAAGTTGGGTATATAAAATGTTGTCAAGAAGATGCTAAGTTTTTCCCCAAAAAAACCTGTTTATTTTGTGACTCAGTCCTGCTACTGCGGCATTTACTTGTCATAAAACCTTTCTGCTTGTATCAAACTCAGCACATCCTCTGGGTGTGAAAATATATCATTGTCATCATCAACTATAAATTATTTTTATTATTAATTTCTGGAAGAGGAGGAGGTAGTGGAGGAAGAAGAAGAGGAAATCCTATTCTTTGGCCAGGTAGAGTAGACCCACTAAATAACTGTATCTTACATATTTATTACTTCCACATTCTCCTTGATTCAATATTTCTGCTGTAGCCAGGAAGAAAAATAAGATTTATGTCAGAGTGGGAATTGTGTGACCATCCAGATGCTGATGGGCTGCATGTCCCAGCATTCCTCACCATTGGCTATTCTGCCTAGGGATGTTGGGACATGCAGTCCAGCAACATCTGGAGGACAATGATTCCCAACCAATACTTTAGGCCATTGCTGCTGCTGCTGCCACTACTGATGTTACGAAAACTACTTTATACTATGTCACATCTTTGCTCATCTTGCTTACTTGTTGCCCCATTTGGGAAGAAAGGTGGGGTATAAATTAAATCCATGAATCAACAAAAGGAACAAATATTGTTTGCATGGAATGTCAGAAATTACCCTAGGCTTCAGAGAAGATTCCTTAGAGATGCCAAGGAAGTTGAAGATTGTGTAAGAAAACCTTATGCAATTGATCTTGTATACACACACAGGAGACTGTGACAGCTTTTGTGTTGGGGTCACTATTTCGTATTAATGTTTAAGTTGTTTTTTTTACACTCACACCCAACAGCACCTAGAGCTTCTTACCATGATAAACATACAATTCCTATTTTAAAAAAAGAACACAGGCATAAACCTAAAGTAACACTATCAGAAACAAAGAACAGCCAAACTGAGAGCTAACAAAAACACAACTGAAAGCAAGAAAAGCTAACAACCAACATCAAGAGATGCTAAAACCATCTGTCACCAGCACATACATTTCTCTCCACAAAATGATCAACCTGAGAGAGTAAGAGATTTATCAGAACAATATCTTTTGCCTGCTGATGAATGTCTGTCAAAGATGAGGGCAACAGTCACAGAATTTGGACACAGCCACTGAGGAGAAGTTGTCAAGAAGGACCATCCTTGAAGACCTGGGCAGCTTCCAATTGTTGACCTTGGAGGGAGGGTGGCCATATGTACTTTTTTAAAAAATGATCCTCTACATAAAAGATTCTCCACAGACTGCCAAAAAGACAATATATGGTCCAAGATAAATCAAGGTAAATCAAGACTGAGCTCTCACTAGAATGCAAAATGACGAGAGAGAGAGAGAGAGAGAGAGAGAGAGAGAGAGAGAGAAAGAAAGAAAGAAAGAAAGAAAGAAAGAAAGAAAGAAAGAAAGAAAGAAAGAAAGAAAGAAAGATATTGTGGATGTACCATAAGAATACATGCTTCATGAAAAATAATAATACTTAGGCCCTTTCTGCACCTTACCGTCTTTCAGCGCTGGGGTATGGGGATTGCATGAGCAGCCTCCAGCGAGAGGCTCTCGTGTCCGGGGTCCTTCGGCTCTGCACAAGCTGCCTGCTCACGTGAGAGACCCACCTCATCCTTCTGTAGCGCAGCCTGGGAGTTTCCCAGGCTGTGCTGGGGCAGGAAGCGTGACCAGCGTGGCTCCAGAGGTTCCACATGCCAAATAAGTGCACACGGGGCCCAGGAGCATTGCGTGATCACACACCATTTTCGGCTTCAAGCCAAAAATGGAAAGGTGTGTGATTGGCGCCTGCTGGCCCCTGGAGCATCACGCAATTGTGAGTGCATTGTGCAGATCGCTTCTCATAACTGCGTAATGCTCCAGGCCCTCTTTCGCATGGAAAATGCCGTGCGAAAAGGGCCTCAGTAAAGACAGTAAGAAAGAGAAAGGCTTCACTACAGATGGATTGATTCAGTCAAGGAAGTCATGGTCCTGAGTCTGAAAGACCTAAGAGAGCTGTTAATAACAGGTTCTCTGGGAGAGTCTCTCATTCATAGAGGAGTTGTTGTTTCTGTTGTGTGCTTTCAGGTCATTTCCAACTTGCAACCCTAAAGTAAACTTATCATGGCAATTGTAGGGAGCTGAGACTGTGTGCTGTGCCCAAGGTCACCCAAAGGGTTTCCATGGCATTGCTGGGAATTGAACTCTGGTCTCTAGGGTTGCAGTCTAGCACTCAAACCACTATGCCCTCTTGTTCTTTTTCATAGGGTAACTGTAAGGCAAAGCTGATTTGTCAGCACATAGTGACAACAATATAAAATATCTGGCTAGCAGGTTCTATCAGGTGTTCAGGACCTTAAAATTGCCATTACCCAGAGTTAACACCTGAATAGGAGATTCAGCAGATCATCATCTTCCCCTCTCTGATGAGATGTACTATAATTCCTTTTCAAATGATAAAATTCTGTGCATCTGTACACATAAATTAGCACATGCTATTTTATACAAGTGGCCTATAGCACTATCTGTCTTTTTTTTTTTTTTTGGTGAAGATGTCCTCTTTTTTAGTGATAGGCAAGTGGCCAGCCTGCTTGGAAGAACAATGCTGTTTAAAAAAAGGTGACATGAAAGAAGTGTCTTCAGCCTTGTGTGTTGCAACAATGGCCTTGAAGTTTTGAAAAAAAAATGTCAGATGCCCTTGAACATCCCTAAACTAGCTTTTTCGATCGCAGGCAATGCTATAAAAGATTTAAAAAAGAATTTTTTTAAAAAAAGACAAAAAGAAAGGGATAGTAAAGCCCTGGATTCTAACTTAATTGTTTGTGTAATTATTAGCTGCTAGTACAATTGAATAATCGTTCATATATAATTCATGGGATCATGAAGCATTTACAGACTCTTTCCGTCCCTCCCCGCTTCAATGTGATGAAAGGATTCCTGAAGGAAAAGTTCACTTTGATGCAGAACGCTTTTTATCTCTCCATTTGATATTCTGTTGCACAGCATCCATGTTTTTCTCCCCAATTTGCTCTTGCATAGACGATCAGTGTGTCTCGTAAGCTGCACTGTTCAAAGCACAGAGATGCACTCTGGGGATTTGGACTCACTTCACACACACACACACACACACACATACACACACCAGAGTCCTTAAGTGTTGTGCAAAATAATCTGATATCGGTACTGACTGTCCCAAGGAAAATGCAAAAGAAAAAAGCATAACCTAACAAAACCTAACTCTGGTTGACAGCAAAATGCAGATTTTTTTTTCTTTTTAAAAGGCAGAATATAAATATTTCTTTCAAGAAGTTTTCCTCCATGTTTGTTCTGTCAACACACCATCTAGAACTTGACAAGAGCTGGGCAGGCCTCTAATTGGATGTAAGTTGTGATGATGGATTCCAGATATGTTGGATCTTGGTTCTTTTTGCCCTCTCTTTTCCAAAAAGGAAAGTATCTCAAACAATTACATTTCTTTGGCCGTCATCTACATGACCCTTAAATCATGTCCAGACTTATATAGATGCATAGAGTATAGCTGGGAAGAATCAAAGTTAGATCTAACCCCAAAACATTGCTTTTCACAAACTCTTTCAGTGGTAACAAACAGCATTTCCTCATTGGCATTTTTAGGGCTGATGTTGAATCAAAAGAAAGAAGAGGAAAAAAATATTTCCTTCACTCTAATTTTTTCTCATTTGCTATCAGTAGCATCACTAGAAAATGGTTGACTTCAGTGTGTGCGTATTTGTGTCATTGTGTGCCTTCCAGTCCCTTCCAACTTACAGTGAGCCTAAGGTGAACCTATCATGGAGTTTTCTTGGCAAGATTTGTCCAGATGGGGGTTGCCTTTGCCTTCTTTTGAGGCTAAGAGAGTGTGACTTACACAAGGTCAGTCAGTGGGTTTCCATGGCTGAGCAGGGAGCTGTGACAGGCTCATTGCAGATAACTTGAAGACACCCAATAACAAAATGTTCAAAGATTATTATTTCCGGGAAGGTATGCATAAGATTTCAACTCTCACATCTTCCAATTTCTCCTGCACATGCCTTGGAAGCTTTTTGGTTAGGCCAACCAAGCTGCAGGTGGCTTTAAGCAGGGGGAGCTGTATGAGAGAGAAGATTTGATGAATCTAGCTACTTCTCTTTTCTCTGTGGACTGAACTATTGCTCCCTTGCACCATATGGGCCCATGTACCTCTGTAATGTGCAGAGTTATTGCATTACATGGTTATTTGTGACCTGTAAAATTGATACCAAGTTTATTACACTGCAGCTGAATTCGTTTTGGATTGCAGATGTTATTAATCATTAAGTGAGGGGGAGGAGGAACCAGGAGCTTAAGGTTGATGGAGAAGGGTTCAGACTTGAAATCTTTTCTATTTGTAAGCTTGAGATGACTAAAAAAAGGCCTGGATTTTATGAGTATAACTCTTACACTGTCAAAGTTTGCTTCTTTATCTAAAGCTGTCCAGCTAGTTGCAGGGAAAAAATACACAATTAAAACAACAATGACTGCAGAAGTCACGGTGGGCTTCAAAGTGATCACCCCCTACCATCCTCCAAACACAAAAGATACTACATTTGCTGAGTTTTAAATCTTTAAATCCTGAGATGTCAAGATGAAGAAGGGTCCCCCCCCCCGCAGGTCAGGATTAGACCAAGAATGCTTTTGAAAGGCCATTTCTGCACTATACTACTATAGTGCTATCATTCCACTTTCAACATCCTGTGGAATTCTGGGGTGTGTAGTTTACTGAGGCCAAAGAGCTCTCTGCCTGAGAATTCTAAATGCCCCTCCCTAAACTGCAAATCCTAGGATTCCATAGGATGTTGAAAGTGGAATAATAGCACTATAATAGAGTAGAACAGAAATGGCCAAAGTCTGCTTTCTAATGGTTTCAAGTTATAGGGGGGTGGGTTTTGACTGAACATTAGAAGAAACTTTTTGGCAGTAAGAGAGATCCAGCAACGGAACCAATGGAACAAACAGCCCTAGGCAGAGTAGCCAATGGTGAGGAATGCTGGGACTTGCAACCCATCCACATCTGATGACCACACAATTCTCCCCCAGCCTAAATCTAATTGCTCTTCCTAACTAAAGTAGACATATTGAATCAAGAATATGGAAGTCAGAAATATGTAAGATACAGTGAGTTTCGCCTGAATATTAGAAGGAACTTCTAATTGGGAATGTTGGGAATGCTTTGTTGGATGTTCCAGCATGGCAGGGGGTTAGATTGGATGGCCCCTGGGTTCTCTTCCAATTCTACAATTCCATGATTCTTGACAGTGAGAGAGGCTTGGCAATGGAACCAATTGCCTAAAAGAGTGAGGTGGGGGTCTTCTTCTCTGGATGCCTTGAAAAAGAGGCTGGACAGCTATGTGATGAGGATACTTTAGCTGGAGATTCTGAAATGAAAGGCAAGTTGGACCTGATAGCCCATAAGGCTCCTTCCAACTCTATGTTCCTCATATAGTTTTGAGGGTCTTAGAGTTTTGGAAATTTTAGAGCTGTGTGACATTTCTCAAGAGAGGGAGTACCTCATAAATATATCTATATCTACATACATACCGACATATATGCACATACATACATACATACACGTGTGTGTGTGTGTATACACATACACACATACACACACATACATACATACATGAGACTGATGAATGAGGTCTGAATAAGGAACCATCCTCTGTATCTCATGGGGGGGCACCAATAAATCATAGAAGGGCATGGGAGAAGATTTTCTCTGCTGTGTTAACTGGTTGTGAATTACCCTCCTCTTAAAGGTCTGAATGATATCAGTGCTGAATCACAGCGTATAGAATTGTCAGCTTCCGTATGACAACACTCTTCTGCATTTTTGCCACACTGCAATCTCAGGTCCGGATGGGATTCAGTCAGCAGCTCTCCCCTCTACATCTGCTCAGTCCAAGTGGAAGGGAGCTCAATCGCACCAACTTTTCCTTCTGCAGTGCAGCTGGGCATTTTCCATTGCTGCACTATGGAAGGAAGTGTTACCAATGCACTTCTGTGGCTTCTGCACAACCAGGAATGATGGAAGTACTGCATGATTGCAGGTGCAAAATGGAGTTGTTGTTTTTTCAATTTTGCGAAAACTGTGCCCGTCTGACATTTGGAGACAGGATGGCAATGGGCCGGTGATGATGTTGTGCAGAAGCGCAACCTGCTGATGGCTGCCGTCCTGTTCCAGAAGTAGCTTGGCCCCGTCATGCAGAAACGGCCATAGAGCTGGAAGGGACTGCAAAGGCCACCTAGCCTAACACCCTGACATGCAGGAATACACAGTTAAAAGCTCTCCCAAGACATAGTCATCTGACCTCTGCTTAAAGACCTCTTAAGAGTCTATTACCTTCTGAAGCAGTCTATTCCAATGTCGAACAGCTCTTACAGTCATGATGTTATTCCTAATGTTTAGGTGGAATCTCTTCTCTTATAACTCAAATCTATACTTGTGTGCTCAGGGCTGAGAGGTGTAGTGCAAGGAATAAACGAGGCCACACACTGAAGATGGATGAAAATAAGCCACAGCTTTATTGGTTACAACAAAAATAGGGTTGGATTGCACATGGATCTGGATCCTGACATCGGCCAACCCGCCTGTTGACCAATAAGACCAAAAACCCAAAGCCAGGACCACCTGGAGTCAGGTCCAAACCACCTGCCACCCCCAGTAGTGCAGGGATGAGGACACCCAATCCATGCTGTGTATCTGCTGCCAACCCTGCCCTCCTGGCAACCACCTCCATCCCCAGGTTCCAGTGACCTGGGGATATAGCAGACCCAGATCCAGGACCCATGCCAACTACCTTACAAGTTGTGACAATAAAAGGCAAAGACACAACCTAACTACAGTACACATGGTATAACAAAAGAAAAGGAAAGGGTGGGTGGGAGGGATGACATGCAGAGAAGAACTGAGCTCTGGGGAGAGGAGAGCCTTGCTAAATATAAAATATTTATATTTGGTCTCTTCCAACTTTATGATTCTATGTCTCCAGTCAGCATGACCCTGATCATGTTTTCTGCTTATTAATCAGTCTAATTTATGAAAATCATAGAATCATAGAAATGTAGAGTTTGGAAGAGATCCCAGGGGCCATCCAGTCCAACCCCCTGCCATGCAGGAACACCCTCAAAGCACTCCCGACAGATGGCCATCAAGCCTCTGCTTAAAAACCTCCAAGGAAGGAGACTCCACTACACTCCAAGGCAGCATATTCCACTGCTAGACAGCCCTGATTGCCAGGAAGTTCTTCCTGAGCTTCAGGTGTAATCTCCTTTCCTGAAGCTTGAATCCATTGCTCCTTGTCCTGGTCTCTGGAGCAGCAGAAAACAAGCCCTCTCCTTCCCCTACATGGCATCCCTTCAAATATTTAAACATGGCTATCATGTCCCCTCTTAACCTTCTCTTCTGCAGACTAAACATACCCAGCTTTCTAAGTCTATCCTCATAGGACATGACTTCCATGCCTCTCACCATTTTGGTCACCCTCCTCTGGACTTGCTCCAACTTGTCAATATCCTTCTTGAATTGGGGTGCCCAGAACTGGACACAGTATTCAAGATGGGGTCTAACCAACGCAGAGTAGAGTGGTACCAGTACCTCCCTCGATCTAGACACCATACTCCTATTGATGCAGCCGAGAATTGCATTGGCTTTCTTGGCTGCCGCATCACACTACTGACTCATGTTCAGCCTGTGGTCTATGAAGACTCCTAGATCCCTTTCACATGCACTGCTATCCAGCCACGTGTCCCCCATCCTATATTTCTGTGTTCCATTTTTTCTACTTAAGTGTAGGACCTTACACTTCTCTCTGTTGAAAATTGCATAGCTCATACGAGGGGTGGTAGGGTATGGTAACATCACTAAATTTGAAGAGCAAACACGGTTCCTCAGACCTACAGTGTCTTGGAATGCCATCAGATGAGAACCACAGTGAAAGATGTAAAATGGTGGTCATGCTGTCAAAACAGTTCACATTGCTGCCACAACTAATGACAGCAAATCAAATCAAATCTGATCAATCACTTTATTTAGATGCTACCTTTTCCCCAAGAGGAGTCAAGGCAGCTTACAGAATAAAAAGAAAAACAGGTAAAACCACACATAACAAAAATGCAGAAAAAGTTAAGGTTAAAATAATATTAGGTTGTCTATTGAATTAAAACCATATAAAACCTTAATGTAAAAGCATTGATACATAGAAAAAGTTCAGATAGAAATGTTAAACTGTCTATAGAATTAAAAACATATAAAATCTTAATGTAAATGCACTGATACATAGAAAAAGTTAAGATAAAAATAACATCAAACTGTCCATAGAATTAATACCATATAAAACCTGAATGTAAAAGCATTGATACATACAAAAGAGATAAGATAAAATAATATTAAACTGTTCAGAGAATTAAAATCATACTAAAAAAAATTAATGTAAAAACAATGAGTAAAAACAGTACACTGCTAAAAGAGAGAGAGGGAAAAAAAAATCTTCCTCTTTGGCAGATTGGAATAGAGAAAAGTTTTGGCACTGCCACTGCTAATACAGAGTCCCACCGTTGAGAAAATGCTGGAGACAGCTTCCCATTTTGGAATCCTCTGATTAAATGCATACCACCTTCTACAACTGGGCACCATGGCCGGCTTATATTAGCACCTACCAAAGGGTACCAAAAGTGTGTACAAGCTTTTGCATTCTTCAAAACTCTTCATTGGGGCAGGTGTGACATTGTGGTGTTCTGCATTATTTTAAGGGGTTATTTGTATTACATCTCAATGATCGTAAGACACTTTTCACAAGCTTCCTAGTCTTGCAAAGAAGGGATAAATATCTAAAACTGATAACAAGCTTTAAAAAAATGCCACATAGCTGTCTACACTTTTGCAGTTTCACAACTCTACCAAGCAATTTTGCTAGATAGCCCTCAGCTGTGTGATATAATAAAACACCAGTTGTAGCAATATGAGCATGAAGATCAGCTGTGATGATCCTAAAATGTAATTTTTTCAAGACCATGCTTTAAAAAAAAAACCCAGAGACAGTCGCGTCGGGTATAATTTCAGGATTCCAGATTGTTGCTTAAAGTCTAACCCTGAGTAAGTTAATCAAAGTTCTATGACAGAACAAGTCACAAAATAAACTGAGTCATGCCATTGCCAGCATGAATGTGATTTCAGATGAATGGAGCCGTTGTGAACAGCTAGAAGGAAAATAGATTCAGGGTTTTATAGCAAGGAGGGCACCATTTTTCTTTTCTCTTATGGGATAGTTTCTGCTGACACTGCTTCTCAGAGCACAGGTCAGAAATTTCTCACCCTTTTATTTGACTTTTAATACCTGAAGAGCTGACCTCTATTTTTTCACCGTAGCTATTCGGTGCTGGTCTGTCTGTAACCTTGGTTGATTTTGATCAAGGCACAGCACTATATGATGGGGAGGAGAAAGACAGAAGACAAAGATCAGCAGAAAAGGGCAAGAGAAGTTGACCTCCTCAAATGACAAGAGCACTTGCCAATAAAGTAATGGCATAGCAGAGAGATACAGAATTTTGAGCTGCGATGAAAACCAAGTCCCCTGTGTGAAAGCCTTGTCACAGAGAAGAAGATATTCCAGGAAGATAGCACAACAAGGAAGTCTTCCCACTTGAATTTCTCCTTGGATTTTGTCACCTGAAATTGTCACAATGTATGGAACATGTAGTGGACTCCTTGCTTCACAATTTCACAATTTCAGTGTATGAGAAAGTAAACTACTTGTAGAATTGTTTAGGCTAGCACCCTAAGCCAGTTCTCATGGGAATGTTAATCTGTAATGCTGTGTACTGCTATGTGTTATCTAGTCCTCTGGAACATGCAGCTGTGTTCCGTGTGTACATGTACAAAGAACAAAACTGATACATTTTGAATTGTCTCCCGCTATTCCATGTTTTTATGGGGCATCCCATATGTGCAATTTCTTCATTGAAGTTGCCAATGTTTACCCAGTATGTGGTGTGGATTATAATTTGAGCTGTAAAGGGATCTGTAATCTGTAGATATTACAGAGTGTGTTCTGTAAGTAGATATATCAGGTAACCACCTTTGCTGAAATGAAACAGGTCTGGATCTGTTCAGAGTGAATGAAAGAAAAGAGAGCTACAAATGTACCAAATAAATAAACATTATTGAATAATATCTTTATTGGATCAGTAAAATATTGTATATAAAAAAGATGTCCTGAATCAACTCATTTGAAATAGAATGTTGGAGGAGAGTTCTATCGATATCACAGTCTGTCAAAAAGAGAAATGAATGGGTCAGACTTGAACTCCCTCTAGAAACTGAAATGACTAACCTGAGGCAATCATACTTTGGACATCATGAGACAACCTGACTCATTAGAAAAGAAGAGAAGGCCTGGAAAGATGGGAGGCCATAAGACAAGAGATAAAAAATATGCTATAGGTAAATCAATTCAATCAAGGAAGTCATAGTCCTGAGTTTGTCTTTCATTCATAACGTAGCTATAAGTTGATGCAGATTGACAACAAGTACTAATAACTCTTCATCTGCTGGACATGATGACCTCAAGAGAGAGTCTACAAACTTGAAGAATTAAGAAAGATAGGAGTTATGTGCTTTGAAAAATGGTAATGAATAGTTCACTGAGCAACTGTTAGTTCTTTGCCTAGAGAGACAGAGAGAGCAAATTATTTCCACATTCTGAGGTAAGAACTGCTTGATGCCAATATATCTGAAGCTGATTCTCCAAGTATTCAGATTCCATCTTGGAACTTTAGTTTAGATCCTATGGTTTCAAGAACTATCCAGAATGATTTGAGTTTTTTTTTTTTCTGTTTCTCCACCTGTGCCCAGCATGATGAAGAATCTTTGAAGATTCGAAAGCTTTTATGACATCTACTGATCCATAAAGTTATTCTCCAGGCCTGGTTTTTGATTTTGCTTATGGACCACATCATTGTGTTCCTTTCTTTTAAATAAATAAACAAGTTTCAAGGTCACACTAGGCAATAGATTTAGTATACTTAGATGAAGTACTTCCTCAAGTGGTGACACATTGTCTGTTTGTCATAGCACATGATTGTCCTCAATTGCCTTTCTTTGCAGTAAGTGTGCTTTGTTGTGAAATTGGTCACTAGAAAGTGAAGACAGACTTAATTTACAGGTCTGGTAGCTGAAGCATGTATCTCTGAAGAAACTCCCTTTTGAGATGGAAAACAGATTAACTGCAAGGCTTACGCATTTCCCTTAAGGTCTACTTTGACTCCCTTTGGCATCACTTGGTGACATTTCTGCAGGAATGCTGAAAGATAGTAGTATAAATTTTAAATTTAGATGCATCCCTAGTTTAGACATTGTTCTTTCTTTTTATTTTTTATTTTTGTCCAAATTTATATGACATGGCCTTGAGGCTATAATGATTCAGAGGGAGGGTGTTGGGCCTCAGACTCTGTAAAAGCTACAAGTAGTCCTTGTTGAAGCCTGTGTGGTATCTGGTGTAAGAATTATTCATGGAATTATTCAGTCAGTGTGGTCAAGAATTCATCCTTTATGAGAATCTATTTCCCCCCACTCTTTGGTGTCTGTCTGAAGGACAGCTGTGTATATTTTGGCTGGATTGTGGCATGTGGGATATGTATTTCTCCCATAATTTTACGAGCTATGTGTATGTGTGTGTGGTAAAGTGTACTGGGTAACTGGAGAGTGTATGGCTTTTGGCAACTTAAAGAATGAAGAAATAAATGTAGTCAGTTTTCAACACATTGACTTCTGGGCTAGAACATCATATCGGTGGTTTTGTGTGTGCACAGGAGACAATTACATATTATGCTAGGTATGCCACATAATAGGATCCTGGTCAGAGTAGCATCCCTGGTACAGTTTATTCAATGTAGTTTTCAGTGTGGAGTATTGACCGATGGGGAAAAATCCTGGATGTGAATAACTATCCTTAGTATCAAAGTGTTGTTTTATTAAAATTCAATCCACAGGGTAATTGAAGCCAATGGGAAATTTTGGAATGTCTCTGAAGTTTCAGCACAGAAGGTAGAATGCTGTTGGTGAAATGCTGTATCAGGAAATGACCTGATACAGAATCATATAGCACCATGGATTGATTTTTAGAAAGAAAGAAAGAAAGAAAGAAAGAAAGAAAGAAAGAAAGAAAGAAAGAAAGAAAGAAAGAAAGAAAGAAAGAAAGACAGGGAGGGAGGGAGGGAGGGAGGAAGGAAGGAAGGAAGGAAGGAAGGAAGGAAGGAAGGAAGGAAGGAAGGAAGGAAGGAAAGGGCACACTCATCATACAGGCCTCCCCCACTTATCCGACAAGGGGACCAGAGTGCTAAACAGAAATGGTTGAAAAGTAGGACATGTACTGTACTGTAGGCAGCATGAAGGACTTACAGAGGCTCACTTGGGACCACTGCATGCAAAGTCCCCCAGCCAGCTTGGTGCCTTTTTAACAGTCTTTTTAAACAGTCTTAGCTGAGGCTAATATGTCCCCTCTGAATGAATGCTTGGAGGAGGCAATGGGCTGGGTGAAGAAAAACAAATTGAAAATCAATCCAGACAAGACAGAGGTGCTTACCATTAAGGGTCCCAATCTGGAGTTGGAAGTGTGTTAACCAGTTCTAGATGGGATCATACTCCCTCTGAAAGACTGTGATCACAGCTTGTGAGTGCTCCTGGATCTGTCCCTCCAAATCACCTCCAGGATCACCTCCTCCCATACAATCTTTCCCATATACTCAGGACCTGCGGGGGGGGGGATTTACTGAACTGGCCAGGACAAGACTCGCAATGGTCACACAGAGGACCTTCTTGTCAGCTGCCCCTTGTCTGCGGAATGACCTGCTGGAAAAGATTTCACAGCAAAATATGCTGTCCAAAGTCAAAAAAGTACTAAAGACTATCTCCTCCAGCAGGCCTACCCAGTCTATTTTTAATTATGATGGATGTATCTGTATTTTAAATTATTTTATGTATTTTTACTGTATTTTAATCTATCACATGTTTTAATTGTATTTTCATTTCTGTTGTACCCTGCCTTGGGGAGAGGCGGGTAAGAAATAATCATAACCATAATCACTATTATAATAATAATTCTCCTCTCAGCTCACCTTGCAAGTGGCACATGCGTATGAGCAGTCTCAAGTGAACCCCCATATGTGAGAACTATCAAAAAAGCAGAACCCTAGTCAAATTAATGGAACTTGTCTTAATTTGGAAATGTCAAAAGAGTGAATCAACAAATAACAGAGGTGTCCAAAACCAAGGGCTTCCTGTATATTCAGGCAAGGTTTGGGCACTGACTGCTTCTAATTGCTTAATTAATATTTCAGTATTTTTTTTTTAAATACTGCTTCACAGCCAAGTAGTCCAGATAGCTGATGGAGAATTTTATAGTACATCTTTGGCAAAGATTTCTGATTTTACTGGTCTATTTATGTACAGTGCCATGTACTCTGATGGTGCCAAATAAATCAATAAACAAATAAGCAAGCAATAAATACATCTAAAATGCAACTTTATCCCCGGTGAATTTTTGGTTTGGTCCAGTGGGTGAAGAAACTCTAAAGAAGTGGCTGTTCTTATTAGGTGAGTTCAGAAACAGAGGATGAGCTGGAGAGAGGAAGGACTTCAATTATGAGGGATAAAGATTAGGCCCTTTTCACTTTGAAGAAGGTAGCAGGGTTTCCAATTGTGTATTAGGAGGTTAGAAAAGGATAAAACAGTTAAATTTCTTTTATGGATATACATCTCTGCTGTTATCTTTTATTTGAGGCTTTGCATCCAGTTGTTGCAATATAACTGAGGAGCGCAGGCAGAAAAGTCCTGAAATCAAGTCCTGCTCTAGGACTTCATGGGATGCATGGAACTTTTGGGAGAGTGCATATGTATAAAATTTGATATTCAACTTGGTGTTTGTTATTAAATTCTGATTATGTTGGCAATATCCAATTGCAGTTGGCCCTAGAGAACCCAGAAAGTGGTGAACAATAATAATACTAGAACTGCAGTCATGGTTTGGAAAAGTTATATATTTGGATTACAACTCCCAGAATCCCCTGTTACTGCAGGTTAGGCCTCCTTGGAGATAGCATAAAGATATCATTTTGATATCAATAATTTGACTCTCTTCTACCATCCCTCTCCACGTGTTTGTGAGGCCCCCAGACAAGCACAGAACTAGGCTTGGCCATCAAATGCTGCAGTATCCCAAGACAATACAAGCAGGCCAGAAATAGCCAGATCACTGCTTCAGGAGACCTCTCTGCAAACACCCTCATTATGTATGCACACTGTTTACAAAGGACTCCCTGCCCTGAGCAGGCAAATTGGCAAGCTGAATACTCAACTGCCAAGCACTGAGCATTTGCATACTGTCTACTCTATTGTCAATTCGGACCTAACTCAATCATGCTAAATTTTGGCTTTTCCAAAGCTTTGTCTCTCGCCCGAAACTCATTGTTTTCCCCAAGTACGGAATAGCCTGCAGTTACATTTCTCCCTATAAAAACCCCTGAGTCTGAGACCTTCCTCGGATCGCTCCGGACTTCCATCCAGCCTTGCTGCCGCTTTGTTTGGTGAGCTGTGCCATGTACTGAGACTCCATACCAATGAATTCAAGCTTCAGACTATCCAGGCTTCAGGATAGGTGTTGTATCACCCAATTCAACAATCTCTCTCAAAAATCCCTCTATACCTCTCCAACCTTTATTTTCTATAGTTATCTGAGTGCGTGTGTTGCATACACTGTTTGTCTGTATTTAATAAAAATCTCAATTATTCTTAAACTTTGGTGTGCTCCTTGGCTTGGCCTGACCCCATAGACACTGGGTAAAAGATTCCGCTGCGTTGTCCTGCCTCTCGCATTGCTAACATGTGCTCTAGCTTATTTCCCCAAACTTAGTTAATTGAGAGCGGATATAGGTGTCCTTCCCGGGGACCCCCAGTAAACAGGGTAACACCCCCAGCCGGCGAGGATAAAGAGAGAATGATACAGTGAATGTGATTGTGTTTGCAATATTCAATTATGGTTGGTCCTAGAGAACCTAGTAAGAGGTGAACAACGATAATAATTGAACTACAACTACAGCTTGGAAAAGTTATATATTTGGATTATAAACCCCGGAATCCCCCAAGTAGCATAGATAGATATAGAATGGATTTTGCCAGTGGTGAGTTAACACACTCAGCCTGAATGGAATATCCAAAAATACAGGAACATCCACTGTACAGAACTACTACTGACAATGCCCAGGTCACTCTGTGCCACACTTCTGAGAATAGAATTGATGAAGAACTAAATTTCCCAGATTGATTTAGAACTAGGCTTAGCAAGTTCATTTCATTTTTTTCCAGAAGTTTCAGTAACAGATGTTAAATATGATTTTCTTTAGCTGAAAGTACTCTACAAAGCTATTCCAGCAAGGGCCTGACCGGAGACTTTCAGTCAGATGATAGAGTGAGTCAGTCTGATAACAGTGGTAGCTGCTTATTTTTAGATCCTTATGTATTGTAATAATAGTTCTGTGTCAACCCATTGTTTACAGAAGATCAGATCTGGTTTCAGAAATACAGCTGAAGTCACATCTTTAAGAAGGAACTATCAATTCTTATCCTCCCACATGTCTTGAACACATGGAAAATGAAAAACCAAACAAATGACCTCAAAATGACTAGGTCTGATGTCTAGGCATTACCTCTGCCAGGAAAGATTTGGTAGTTAGGAAGGATTTGCCAGATTCGAACCACACACACACACACACACAATTTTTGTGCAGCACACTTTTGTCTGATGCAATCCCCCACCCCTGCTGTGGCACTATGAGAAAAGAAGTTGTGGCTGATGAATTTTTCTTTTGTACAGCAGTACAGAATATTATTATTCACGGGAGTGAATTTCAGAACATTACACCTCCTATCGTAAATTAGAATCAGGTCCACTTCCTCTCCAAAGTTCAAGACATCATAGACCTCCTTGCCAATACTGGATTCTTATTTTTATGAAAAGAGAGAACTGATGAGGACAGGACTCATTAGAAATAGAAGAGACCTTGTAGGCCTCATTCCTAAGGCAGTTCAATACACTATGGCCCTCATCCCAGTGTCATCCCTGCAGCAACTTTGCCAGGATGGGAGCACGGATGCCAATGGTCCCTCTCTCATTGGCTTGCTCACTGCAGAAGAAAGCATGATGGGTCTCTCTCTTCCTGCTGCAGTGCAACCAAGTACTGTCCTAGGCTTCCTGCTGTGCAGGAAGCTCAGTCATTCTACTTCTAGGGACTCTGCAGCAGGATGGCAGTGGGATTGACGGTCATTGATGGGGAAAACTGGAGCCCTGGTGGCGCAGTGGTTAAATGCCAGTACTGCAAGCCACAAGGTTGTGAGTTCGATCCTGCCGGGCTCCACGGTTGACTCAGCCTTCCATCCTTTCGCAGGTCGGTAAAATGAGTACCCAGCTTTTGGGGGGCATGTATAGAAATGTTTCAAAATACATGCTATTTGTAAGTTGTTTGCTGCCTCAATCCATATGGAGAGGCGGGATACAAATAAATAATAATAATAATAAAAAAACACTGATCAATTATTTGTGATGTGATCACACTGCCTGGGCACAGGAGAAGGACAAGACTGCAACAATATTGTGTATAAACGTGATGGACCAGAAAGGACTTGAGACTGGGAGACAATGGGAACATACTCATCCCATGCATCCTGATTCATTGGATTGCCAGAGTTCAAAGTGGAGAGGGTTCCTGTATCTTTAATGGGCATATGGAAATGGGAAATTAAGCAGTAGTTGCTTGCTATGCAGTTATATGACAAACAAGACCTGCTGAAATTCACACTTCTGCACAACTTAGTAAAGGCTCAGGAGCCCACTCAAGTTTTTGCTCTAATCTTTACATAACATTTCTGAATATCCTGGCTTTACTGATAGGACCTGGTTTTCATCTTTGAATTCAAGGACAAATAATGACAGTTTTAACTCTGGTGGGGGAGAAAATAAATATTTCTTCACAATATTCTCCCTGCATTTGAAACTGTTACTAGGCTGTACACTCCAACTCCATGATATGGTTTAATTGGCAAAATATATATAATTGGCATGAAATATGAATTATATCCTGCTATGACTGGGAAGTCTGAACTGGCTGCAGATGTGTGTTGCAAAATTAGACTTAGCATGGGTAGATCTTAGTTAGGGGAGCTCTGGCGACAATGGGCTTGCAAATGTCCCTCAGTGACTTGATCCTTAAAAATAATAGCATCTGAACCTGCTTCCATGGAATGACTGATTGTCTTGGACCCTCTTCCTCTGTCCACCAGAATTCTCCTTTTGCCCCCACACCTGTCCTGCCATTAAAGAGCTATCATGATTCCCATCAGTCCTTTGTCACCTAATACTAAGGCCATTAGCTTATTCCAGACCCCATTATCTACTCTGTGGACCCCATTGTCTACTCTGACAGAGAACTAATAATACTTTCCCTCTCAGATTGGAAAAAGAGTATTTAAACCCTGGCTCTGGGCCAGGAAGTTAGTAGTTCATGGGCTACCCATGTGCTTAGTCTGGAAACTTCAATTAATTCAGAATATGGCAGCCAGGTTGGTCACCGGAAGATCTAAAACTGACCACATAACACCTATTCTGAAGTTTTTACACTGGCTGCCTATTAGTTTCCGGGCACAGTACAAGGTGTTGGTTCTTACCTTTAAAGCCCTCCATGGCTTGGAGCCAGCCTACCTGCGGGATCGCCTTCTCCCATATAATCCGCCCCGCACACTAAGGTCCTCTGGGAAGAATTTACTGCAGCCAGTCAGAACTAGGTTGGCTGCAGTTACCCAGAGGACCTTTTCTTCTGTCGCTCCTAAGTTATGGAATGGCCTGCCGGAGGAGATGCGGCACATTACCAGTCTTGACTGCTTTAAAAAAGCAGTCAAGACTGTTCTCTTTCGACAGGCCTTCCCAGACTAGTGTTCCACCGCCTCTCATCATTTGTCTCTTTGTTCTAATTTTGTTTTTAATTTGTTTTTAATAATTAATGTGTTTTAGGGGGAGAGAAGGGTTGGTGGGTGGGGAGGATGGGGTACATTTTAATGTTTTAATGTATTTATATATATTTTTTGTAATGCCGCCTCAATCCACTGGGAGAGGCAGGATAAAAATTATTATTATTATTATTATTATTATTATTATTATTATTATTATTATTATTATTATTATTATTTTAGACATAAGACATCACTCTGCTGCTCTGATTCCCATTCTGGTACTACCCTCAGACTTTTAGTCTGAGCCACATTGCTTTCTCTCTTCTCTTCAGATAGGTAAATATTACCCATTACACTTCTAGCTATCTCTTTTTCCTCCCTTTCCTTCAGCTAGCCTTGTGTGATTGTGAGACTGCTTGGATGTTATGTGCATGTGATTCTTAATTTCCCCAATAAAACAAATATTCTTTGAAACTCCAACTCATGTCCCTGCATTAGTACCAGTATATATAGGTGTAAAAGATCCTGCTTGGTTACTCCCCTCTTGCAGGCCTCCCCTTTGAGCTAATATTCCCCACTGTGTCACAGAGGCACTAGCATCATGGATAGCCCCCGAGTGACCCACATTTTGGGTAACAAGATGGCCTGAAATGTCCCAGCTGAATTATCCTATAGAACAGACCTGGGTTCTGGGAACCACAAGGGTCCCTGGAGCTCTCATAGGGGGTCCACAAAGCCCTGCTGCTGGACACCAACAAAAAGGCAGCAAAAGGGATGTGGCAGCAAAGGTGTGGGTGGATATCTAGGCTACTTCCTCATTTGCAAACTGATCCTTTGTTGTTCTCCCCAATGGGCTTTTCCTACCACCAGAGAACCCCTTTTTGACTTGGAAATGAATAATTGAGGATATTCATTCTGACTTTAGCAGGAATGCTTCTGCTGATCCTTCCTCATTGAATTTTTCAAAATATGCTCCACTAGATGAAAAGGTGAATTCATAAGATCATAAGCCAGGGCAGGGTACTTTCAATACTGGATATTGAAAACAACAGTCCTAGCATAATAGGTTTACACCCCCTTGTCATCATCATTCATGGGCAGGCATTTTTGCCCAAAGTGACTAATCTTATAAGCAGATGTTGTAAGGGTAATATACCAACTACCTGGAAAGCCAGTGGTTTGCTGTTGGCTGAAATAGCTGAGGGGACAGACTCTTTCTTCAGCAGGACTTAGTAGACTCTTAAGTGACACTCCTATCTTTGTAAGTCTGGAGAAGAGAAAAGGAGAAGCTTTGGTGAAATCAACATCTGTTAAATATGAAATGCCGGCTCATCAAACACTTGGCATCCAGAAGTAGCCACCTATAAATCTCCCAGAAGCTGCTGGAAGTTCTCATTGCTAGTAACCATTCAGTCTCTTTGACTGGCAGTACTCTTGACTTGCCTTTGACTTTTGGCTTGTCCTTTTGCCTCTGATTATCTAGACTACTGGCTTTATGTAACAATTTCTGGATTGGCTGAGCCTGTGCTTCCCTTCATCATTCTGGATTATCTATGAATGACCTGGACTGGGCTGATGTACCTGAAGATGTTTCCCATAACAATATCTTGTTTCTCTGAATGCTTGCTGCCTGGAGGCATAGAAGATCTGTTCCCTCTGTTCGTGCACAACCACTGTCACTGAAGCAGTGGCCAAGGGAGAGTGGAAATGCCAGGCAGCATCTAGCTGTGTTCCTGCAGTGTAATACATGAAGATGACACCATCTTCTTGGACCCCTGGAGCAGGGATGTCAATATCCAATCATTTTGTCCTTGAAAATGAGAATGAATTATTTTTGTAGTTTTTTCTCCACTGCGGAAAACAGCAATCTTGTACCCAAACAGTGGTTATGTAGAAACAATATTTTTTGTGCAACCCTCACCCCACAACTGTCATATAACAAACCCACATGTGTGTCTGCACAGAATAATTTCCTCAAAAACTCTTTAGGATGTACAACTAGTAGGCAAAAAACTGTACAAACTTTTTGCCACTGTGTTCTTCTTCTTGATCAGGTTTCCTGAGCATTGAGACCCCATTTTCAGCCGGAAAATGAGTAATAGTGAATATTCTTTTCATCCCTCCACTAGGATGCATTTTTTCTTTCTGTGCCTGGTAGCAGAAGCACAAATGAAAGCTGCATGATCACCCCTACACTACTCTGCTAATAAAGGCCTGGTGGGGGAAGACCAGATGGCAGAGGGGTAAGTGTTGTGGGGTGGGGTCTTTGAAGATAGTGCTACTAGATACCTATAACCACAAAGTCCATGTAAGAATCTACAGAGGTGTAATTTGCCACGGCAGCTGTGTAAGCCAGTGCCAGCATTCAACCACAGGATGTATGTAAGTATGTATGTATGCGTTTGATTTACATCCCACCCTTTTTTCAGGGCTGGGAGGCAAGATGACTTCCAACAAAGAACAACAAATAATCAATCAATCAATCAATCAATCAATAATAAAAAAACAAAAAACTCTTTCATTTAAGTCTATGCAAACAGATTTAAAAACAACAACAAAACAAACTAGTAAAGTTGTAATGTGACCTAGTAGCCATCGTAAACAGCCTAGTTGGTTTCCCAGTGCATTAAAATAAACCAATTCTATTTTATAAATGTTCAAATAAATGCCCTGAAACAAGCTACAAAGCTGCCAGACCCATTCCAGCCAGCTTCTTCATCACAATCCAAGCCAGGGAAGAGCTAGGGAATCCTTAAACTGACTTTGGAATGAACTGAGTGTTAAGAAGTCACCAGGACTTATATTCTATACCAGGAGAGTGTGGATCTCTGTGTCATCCCTGCTTCACATATATTTTGCAGTGAGTTTTTGGTCATACCCACATGACGTACTGCTAGGAGAGAGCCTTCACAGTCATGGCCAAATAGAATGGGGCAAGTGGGAGCCCATCTCAACAGCTGAAACCTATTCCTAGCCCATTCCAAAGCACGCCTTTTCCAAAGCTCTTGAATTCTCAAATTAGGTATTCGTAATTCAAGTCTGAGATGATTATACCTGGCTTTCCTCCTTCCTTTTTTAATCAGTCACATTGTCTAATGTGAGCAGCTGTTAAGCTGGTGATCTGGACCTTACCCAAAGGGGAAAGAGTCAGTTTAATCACATACTCCTTGGCTCTTCTCCATGACAATAACTTGGATCTATCAAACCTATCTCTTCAATGCCATCTTCACATTTACTCTCAGATATGTTGCGTCCCTTCTTTCTCCCAGATATGTTACATCCGCTTTCTCTCAGTATCCCTTTTCTACTTTTGTATGATATCAGCTGCATTTCTTTCTTTCTGTCACCTTGGTTTCTGTACATCTCCTTTGAAGAATGTTTTCTCTGTTTTTTCTCTTCAAAATATCTAATTCCTTTGGGGATAAGTGATTTTTTTTTTTTTACACCTACATATTTTGTCTAAAAAAATAATCCTCAACAACTGTGGATTCTTTTGCAGTCAATCATAGTATCTGCTACAACATTTGTGTAGTGGCGAGTTGGAACATTTTATAGTTGGGATTCAACAGAAAATATATGCATCATGCTTCGCTGAAGCATGAAACACACTGTCTTTCTTTCTCAGCCTGACCTACCTCACAGGGTTGTTTTGAAGATGAAATGGATAACAGCAGAGACATGTTGACTCCTTTGAACTCTTTAGAAGAGGAGTGGAATAGAAATCCAACAAATATGTAAATAAGACTAGTGAAACAATATTGCAATCAAAGCTCACAGGCACATGTCAAAGGCCTATGGGCATCTGTGATCGATGATCTATGTACATGTGTATCAGATGGAAAAACAGAGTTTTAAACCAGTGTTTCCAAGAATGTGACTGTTTTGCCTTGCTTCTTTCATTACCATCATTCTATTTATATTGTAAATCCAGGAAAGTAAACTCTAGAGATAATTTGTTATTGCTAGTATAACTACATCAGTTTAGAGGAGGAGGTATCAGCATGGTGATAGAGAGGCCATGAGTGCTGTGATCACCAGAGAGCATTATCTGCAAAATCTGTCTTTGTCAAGAGATAATGGCCTCAGTCCTACTATTACTTCCAACTACTGCAGACCTAAAGAATCAGGAGAATTTACCTATGCGTTGACTCACTACTGAACCATTGATTCAGTGCTTTCCTTCTTATTGGCAGCAACGACAAGATTCCGGTCAATGCTGGCCTGAAGGCTCCCAAGCTGCTCAGAAGCCAGAAGGGCAGATTCATTTCCAGATAGAGACAGAGACAGCTTTAGGCATCATGGTCCTACTGCTACACCCCACTGAATCATAGAATCATAGAAGCATAGCATCATAGAAATCTAGAGTTGGAAGAGACCACACAGGCCATCCGGTCCAACCCCCTGCCATGCAGGAACACCCTCAAAGCAATCCCGACAGATGACCATCAAGCCTCTGCTTAAAAACCTCCAAGGAAGGAGACTCCACTACGAGGCAACAGATTCCACTGCCAGACAGCCCTGACTGTCAGGAAGTTCTTCCTGAGGTTCAGGTGGAATCTCCTTTCCTGCAGCTTGAATCCATTGCTCCTTGTCCTGGTCTCTGGAGCAGCAGAAAACAAGCCCTCTCCTTCCTCTACGTGGCATCCCTTCAAATATTTAAACATGGCTATCATGTCCCCTCTTAACCTTCTCTTCTGCAGACTAGACATACCCAGCTCTCTAAGTCTATCCTCATAGGGCATGGCTTCCAGGCCTCTCACCATTTTGGTCGCCCTCCTCTGGAGTTGCTCCAGCTTGACCATGTTCTTCTTGAATTGGGGTACCCAGAATTGGACACAGTATTCAAGATGGGGTCTAACCAAAGCAGAGTAGAGTGGTACCAGTACCTCCATCGATCTAGAAATCATACTCCTATTGATGCAGCCGAGAATTTCATTGGCTTTCTTGGTTGCCGCATCACACTGCTGACTCATGTTCAGCTTGTGGTCTATGAAGACTCCTAGATCCCTTTCACACGTACTGCTATCCAGGTGAACTACACCTACGTAATTGATCCCTACATTGACATAAGTCACCAACAGGATTCCTGCCTGTGTTTCAAGAGCACCATCTAGGCTGCAGCTCTTATAGGAATATTTGGTATCTATATCAAGTAAAGTGCAGCACAGTCAGTGCAATATGAGTTCAGTGGTAGAAGACAGGAGAAAACACCCACGATGCCCCCTGCTTTGTCTCCTGCTTTGGAAAAGTCTGACACCTAGTGACTGAAAATGGTATTGCAGGCTAATGTTCAATTTTAATGAACAAAAAGACTTAATGCTTTTTAAATGTAAATATTCTCTTGGTATCCTTGCTCTGTTTTAAGTTTCTAAGTTTTAGAGTCATAACTAGTGACATAGCTATGACATGTGTACACATGCATGCAGAGACTGTAATTATTATTGTTAGATTTGTTAGAATTTATTTTCTAAGCCTTGGATGGTCAACTTTTCACACAAGTATTGTAGCTGTGATTATTAAATAGTGGCTTCATTAGGCAACTCTTACCAGTTCTCAGCTTGCTACTCAGAATCTGGGACAATCAAGGTATAATTCTAGACATTAATCAGAATCAAGCCTCATTGAGTTCAATGGGGCTTTCTCTCAGGTTAGGATTCGTAAGATTGCAGCCTTATTTCTTTACAGACTGCATTTAAAACCAGCGTGCTACCTTGCCTGCTCCATTAATTGAACAAGAATTTTGGCTGTTTCGTTTGTCAAGTGGAAGCAAACTCACTTTCATTAATGAAGCAGCATTTCTATGTTTTGCATGAATTAATTATGTTCAGGAATGCATTATAAGTTATCTATGTTAACTTAAAAAAAAAACCAGCTGGATTGCATAGTTTCAAGGATTACTTTTATTATCCTTTCTGGCATGAGGAAGACTTCCTGCAGTATTTCTTTTGCCTCTCTGGAGAGATGTTGATGACTGTTTCTAATATTTGACCTACTACCTGTTTTTCATGACAGCGAAGCTAAGAAGGGACAAATAGCGGTATCGTCCATCCACACATGACTTTTTGCAATATCATCCATAGTAGTGCTTTTTGATCATCTTGTACAAGAAAGGAATTCTTGTTAACAAAAGCTCTAGAACTGTGGTGTATCTAAAATTTTAAAAGAGTCATTATTAATATATTATGTGAAACAGGTGAAGCAGTTTGCCTACATACTTGATTGGCAACCACTTCCTGAGGTCTGGAGAGTGCTCACAGATGTGCTTTCTGCTGAGGTGGACTACTGGCCCATCGAACGAGTAATATTTGTCATGATGAACTGAGCAGATGTACAAATCTACAGTCCTATGTCTTACACCTATGCCACTTAGGGATGAACAAGTCTCTAAATGTCTGGGTTTCCCATTTTCACAATCCTCAGTTGGCTGCATTGCATTCCTGGATCAGTCTGCCATTTCTTCAAAAGTCAGCACCAAATTTCATACAGGTGTGGACATTTCTCCAAATGAATGTATTTTGGGGTACATTTTGTCCTTATATACTCTTGAATCCTGTTAGGGTACTATGCAGGTATAAAAACAGTTGTATCATGGAAAAAATTGTCACATTTTCTCAGTGTTTGCACAAGTGCTGCCCCTATTGCAGCTGATTGTTCTACAAGTGTGCTTGTGGCCCTCTCTCACACATCCTTTTGATTTTGGGGCTGTGGAGCTAATGGACTCCACAAGTAAATACAAGATACAGCTATGGGTTCCTGTACAATTGTGCCAATATACTCATATTCTATGAGACAATGGTATAGGATCTTGGCCATACAGTATTATTTTTTAACCAAGAGTTGTTGTTTTTTTCTACACACAGACATGGATTTTGTGCACTCTTTCCCCATTAAAAAGCCACATATTTATATTTTGCTTTTTCAATTCAGAGAACATTATGGAATTCAGAGAAGTATAGGGAAGTCTGAAAAGACAGAACTCACAACTGCTTAGGTACTGACTTGAAAACAGAATATTGGGTAAATTTTTGTCAGCAATTGATGAGCAAAAATTGCTACTCATAATTTTTATTATCATTTCCCCTCCCCTCCCCTCCTCCACCCCTTAGTGATCCTCATTCCTTATAAGGCCTTTTAATAACTCATGTGATACTTTAAGACATTTTAATGAGCTCTCCTAATCCCAGTTCAATTCCTTCATGTATTCAATATTCATGTTTCTATGGAAAAAAAAGGGGGGGTCAGGAACACACAGGTCAAGACATTATTGCCAATATCCTCTCCCTGAGAAATGTACCTTTGCAAAGACAGCAGACCTGCCAATAGGGTGGGTTCCCTGGAGATGGAGGTAGTTGATCCAATCTTAGGTGTCATGGATATTTCCAAGCAATGAATTGAATTGCAAGGTACAGAGGGGAAGAAGTCCCAGGGCACTCTAGACAATGGTCTTGGACATGCAAAACATAATCAGCATCAGCTAAACCAATTAGGTCTACAAGTCATCTGCTGTCTTCAGCAAGCTCTCTATGTCTAGACACAAACTAAGTGTTCCTTGGAGAACCTGTTCAACACAAAATGGAGGTGAAGGCCATGGCAGATGATTAATGCACAACCTCATTCACTTATTCCACAGCCACTTTTTCCCCATTCCCTGTTCATGTGGTAACAATCATGCTGCTTGTTTTAGGGGGCACCATTTGTTTCCAGTGTTTCCTTCACAGATTGTAGCTGTTTTCCTGCTCTTGTTCTGTTGTGATTTCACAACAAACCCCATCTTGGAACTGGGGGAACTAGCAAACAGGATTGGCTGGTAGGGCAACATCTTCATGGCCTAGAAGTTTGGTTTGGTTTGAGAGAATACAGGTCTCAGAATGCATGCCTTCTGTCATATGTATGCTTTGGTATATGTAAATAGTATAGCTGGATTAAATCAAGTTTGACATCACTTGTGAAGTGCTATTATGTATCCTTTGTAACCAGCAACTTTGTATCTAGTTGAAATCTTTAAAGTATCCCAGGTCTCCAAATGGTTAATTGCAGTATGTTCAATGTCTCTTTGTCTTGGGAAAAAATGAAAGAGATCAAGGGGTGGGGGTACAGCAAAGTAGCAAGGAAGAGGAGGAGATAAGGAGACAGGAACTTGATGAAATATATAAAAATAATTATTAAGCCTAAGAAAATGCCTATGCCAGTAGAGTGACTTGATATGTACCACTTTTTAGCCAATCATTGACTTGCACACCAAAATGTGTATGACAAGGTATAAATCCTGTAACCAACCTAGATACTTTAGTCTCAGCAACTTTTGGAAAAGTGGCTATGTTACTTGCTTTGCTAAAATCAGTGCGTCTGTTTGAAAATCTGAGTGAAGTTTTTTAGAGCAAATTATCCAGGACTTGACAATGGGGTGTAAAGTCAGGCCTTTTGATGGCCCCCATGATAATGGGATAAATTAAGGATGAGAATGAAGGTGTCAGGAACCGAGATCACACACACAAATGTACCAATGCTAATACATGATTTATTTCAAACGTGATGTGTGTACAAGACTTCAGTGATCAAACTGGAGGCAATTTGCTGAGACCAAACAATATAAGCAAGGCAATCTGTTCCCACAGTAAGCAGACAGCAAATGACCTTGGGGGAACTCACTCAGGCTGGTATTTCTTATCAGTGCTGAATTCCAGGTGTTGTTGACTTAACGGTCTCTTGTTCACATTCTTGGTTACAAGCAAGCAGCTACATACTACTACATATCCCATACTAAATATGGAGGGACCACCCAACACAAGGGGCTGGGCCTTGATAGGTCTTTAAGTTACATAAAACCACAGCAACTCTTAAGGCTCTGTATTCTTAGTGCCACCATAATGTAATGTAATATTTATATGAAGGTTAAGTGTACACCTTCCATGCTGCTCTGTTACTATGTCATGGGCTCTTTTTCTCCTAGGCATACTCCTCCTCCTCAATCCAGTTGAACTAGAGCCCTATATAGCTTTTCCAAAATAAGGTAAGTAAGAATGGTATGAAAAGGGCATGGAAATCTCAGCCATCCTCAGCTTTCCTTATCATTGCCTTCCACACATGATGCAAGGTTGCCAGATCTCAGGGCTTGGCTCCAAGTGTCAGGGTCTGAATCTCTGGTTCTTAGGGCAAAGGGGAAGAATCTCTGGACAAGAGCACTCCCTTGAAAAGTATGGGTAGAATTCTCTATCACAGTCTACACTGCATAATTTTAGCCATACTTAGCAATGTAACAGAGCTACTAAGGAACCCTGTTAGTGAACTGTGCAGATGCATAACAGGATACCAGCAAGAGTGTCCTGATGTTCATCAGTCTTGTTGTGCATTGATATCATTGTGTATTGGTCACTTTTCTGACTCCTCGATGTAATTATATAACAGCAGCCCCTTGCTGAATTACTTGCTGAGTAACTTTACTGCTGCTAATGGAGTTTAAATGTTACTTTCATTTGTTTTGGGCCCATGTAGCCAAAAAATAGGGAGTGGCCTCACTGAAATTCCTCTTGACCAACTGAACTACAACAGAGACAAGCTGTCAAATAAAATGGAGCCCTGCGACTCCAACACTGTCACCTTTTCTTTTCTTTCTTTTTTTCTTTTTCCTGTATGATTTTTTTAAAAACCTCTTTTGCCTGATGAAGAAGCCAATGGAGATTTGAAAGCTTGCCTGATGGGTTTTGTGCATTTTGGTTGGTCAACAAAGGTATTGCTCTTTTGTGGATTTTGAATTTCATTTTATTTTGCTGTATGGCTAGCACAGCTTCCTTTGAATGAATATATAGAGAGAGAGGGAGAGGGAGAGGGGAAGAAGGGAGGAGGGGAGGAAGGGAGGGGGAGAGAGTGCCGAATGCAGCCATTATAAAACTGTTTGGTTCTATTTCTCACAGAGGTAAGTCCACTTATTAATTCCAGCCAATATGTACATTGCTGTTGTTGGGTGCCTTCAAGTCTTTTCCAACTTATGGTGACCCTAAGGTGAACCTATCACAGGGTTTTCTGGAATTGAGAGTATGTCATGCACCCACGGTCACTCAGTGGGTTCCCATGGCTGAGCGTATAACCCCTGCTAGCAGACCCAATCCAGGGAAAGTGTAATATTTGATATCAAAAAGTTATTAAGCCAGAGGTTCACTGGACAGGAATGTAGACATCTGGGTCTATAAACCAAAGCATTTTTAGTGAGGTCAGGCCAACGTGCCTCCAGTCACGTATCCAGAAGAAAACCCCAGAAGGCACGTAGGCACACATCAAATGGACCGGCCACAGCTTTGACACCTTGAGAGACTAAGTGTCTCCTTGATGAGGTTAGGGATTTCAAACTGCAGGAACTACAAAGCTGAGGTCCATCTGCATAACTCAGTTTCTCTTTTTCTGGGAAGAACTTCCACCTTTCACTAGTGCCTGTCATGCTGCTAGTTTAAGGATCCCCTCAACTATTTTTCTTTGTCTGCTGATCTATCCTCACTTCTCCCTGAACCACAGTCTTCAAAATCAGGTGCAGTATAACTGCTTTCTCTCCCTTAACTCTTCCCACTCTTAAGACTTTCAAACTTAGTAGTCCTTGTGTGCTTGTCTGAGTGACTACTTTATGTGAGTGTGAGGAAATTCTGCCAACTTCACTAAATAAAATACTTTTAAATGGACACTTGACTTCTCTCTCTCTCATGCGGTCTGACACTGTAGACGTAAGATAAAAGATCTCGGTGTGTTGCCCTGCCCTCTGTTTTGCTAAGCAGTGCTCCACTAATTTCCCCAACCTTTGTATTTTTGGAGCAAAATCCGGGTGTCTCCAGGGACCCCAAGAAGTCAGGGTAACAAGTGGGGAATTGAACCCTGGTTTTCTAGGGTTGTTGAACCCTGGTTTTCTAGGGTTGTGGTTCAATGCTCAAAGCACTATGCCATGTGCGCTCTCCCAATATGTATATACTTTCTATTTTTTTTATATTTTAGAGTTTTTTCAATTGCATACTGGAGGAAACTGTGATTAATTCTTATCATGCTTAATGACATAACCAGGGTGTGAATCGTGTCTTATCAGGGTTTCCAATCCAGTGGGATTTTGTAATAACAACTACCATTCCGTCATTGACTGCCATCCACCTTGATGATAGTGGCAAATCTAGAATTAAGCATAGACAAAATGCATATTGCCTAAATAACAACAGTTTTCTGGCATTTGGAGCCTGAGTATGAATATGAAGCCTTTAACAAAAAGATGTTAATTTGAAAGGTTTTTTTTTTTTTAATTTCTTAATTGACTCAGTCTAGATTGAATCTATGCTAGTTTTGTGTGCATGTGTTTCAATTTCTATGTAATTCTGTGGTTGGTTGCTTTTGAAAAATCACACACACACATCCATCTTTATTTTTGTACACAACTTTCTCTAACATGGATTTTTATACGTCTTTCTCTAACATATGCATTTTTCAAAGGGGTAGTCATGTGAAGTTTTGTATGCCATTTCAGAACTGAAAATTGCACTGGAATATTTGGAAAAGAGATCTTCAGGACTGGTGCTTTCAATCCTCAGATTAGTCGGCAAAGTGTGACCAGGATCAATTTGCTTAAAAATGTGAACTATGAACTCCCCCAGCATCTGTTTTCACATAAGGAGATGTTTGGAGGCATCTCTGTTATTAGTGTAGTCAATACCACTGTTCAAATATAGGTAGGTATGTATTTCCATAGGAATATGCTCATTTTTTTTTGCTTAATAATGATGTAATAACTATTGAACATTGTCCTTCAAGCTCAGTAATCCCTCTCTGATGGAGCTCAACAAGTCAGCACCCCATATTCATCTAATTCTCTCTTGATGTATTCATCCAGCAAAATATTACATCTTTCTCTCCTTGCAGATCATGTGTTTATTCTTGTGTAGGCTTCTAAAGCTTTCAGTCGCTCAGCCCTTAATCCCACAGTCTCTTAAACCCCATCCAGAAAGGAGGGGGAATGGGGGGAGGAATGGGAAAGACGTATTGGGGGGGAATAAAGGCCATAAAACAAAATGCAGACAGCAAGTAACCTGCAACTTTTTAAAACCCCAAATCAAGACCAGCTGTCGTACGGTCAAACTCCACCAGCTTAATGCAAAACACACGTCGCCTGGCCTTGCCAAATTCATTTGCTGGAAAAGTTTTGGGGCTTTTCGACAAAAGCCCATGTCTCTTCTCTTCAAGGCTGCAGCAGTGCCTGCTCCCCAAAGCTAAGTTCCAATGATGTGCATCTAATAATACTGCTAGTATTTAATTAATAATTATGATAAATAATTAATTGAAGCATTCCCAGATGGTGCATAGCTCCCTCCAAGCCTCTGATGCTGTTTCAGGTTCCGTTCAAACCCCTCTGTGCTTCCACTCCAGCAAGAAGTGACCTTCTCAGCTCCACGGGAAGCAAACATTGCCTCTTCCCAAGGGAAGCCAGCTTGTTTGAAGAGCACAGGTGGAACTGATTCTTAGACCTCATCAGTGGATGTCAATGAGCCATAGCTTGCTGGTCAATTGATGTGACCATGATTAAAAAGCAGTAATGGAACTAGAATCCATTCAACTGCCTCTGGGCCATCTCCTAGAATATATAGTAGAGAAGTAGGCTTTGGAGAGAAAAAAAGATTTTATGATGACAAATGTTGCCATTCAGTTCATAACAGATGGTAGGTGAGGATTGATTGATGGATCCATTTGTTTCACTTTTGCTTAGCTTCATATTCGACAACCCTAAATTTGCTTCGTCCAATTTCGGTATTGATTCTGAATTTCTTTCACAAGCAGCAGGAAAATTTGCACATATTTCCAGGTGTTTTCCTGATGATGTCCACATGTTTGCACTTTTGCCTAACAGAAACTTTTTCCTCCTAGTACAAATACTTTTGTACTTATTTTCACCAGTAAATGTGCACAAATCAGCATGAAAATTTGTACACATTTTAAGTGCCCTTTCCTCAAATCTATGTGTTTGTGTCTGCACCAAAATAATGGCATTTCAGTTCCTATTTTGAATCAGGAAGTACAAATCAGGAGGTTTCCTGTTAAATATGAACTGAACAAATTTCTCTTCCATTGTCTTGCTGAGAGGTCTGGACAAATAAAGCTAGTTGGGCTCCATTCAAAGGTGGTCTATGATTCCAACTGTCCTAATTTGTCAGGGACAGTCCTGATTAATTGTCTCTTGTCAACTTTTTCAACTACTTTTAAAGTGTTCTAGTTTGTCTCCCCTCTTACTCCATGTTTCCCTTTGTCCTCAGCTTACTTCATTTTCTGCAAACTGAATTTAAACTGCAAAAGTAGTTTGGACCCAATTAATTCAGCAAGAGGAGAGGAGAGGGTGGGATGGAATTTGCCCTTCCCAGCAGACTCAGGCAAAAGCAAACTGCTGCAGTCTTTCCTGGCATATGTGTTTTTTCATTAATAACTTTTGCCATCTTAATCACATTCTGATATTGTTTGGCCACACATTTCCCGGTTTTCATTTGTGAAATATTTGTTGATTGATTGATTTTATTTATATCCCACTTTTCTCCCATCAGAAGACTCAAAGTGATGTACAGCATTGAAAAAACACAGTACAATTTTAAAAGTTCTTAATTCAGGTTAAAACACAAACTAAATCTGATGTTAAAACACAAGTTAAAAATATCATTAAAAACATCATTAAAACAAAATGAAATTAAAAAAAGAATTATGCCCCCTCCACTGAAAACTCTGACTGCTGCAACATACTAAGAACTGGATGCCTGCTTAAATAAAAAGGTCTTTACCTGCTAGCACAAATACAATAGGGAAGGGGCCAGCCTGGGCCTCCCAGGGAAGAGAATCTCATAACTTGGGAGCATCCACTGAAAATATTCTCTGGTGTATTCGCCAGATGTGCCTGGGATGGTGATGGGACTGAGACAAAGCTTTCCCTTGTAGGTCTTAGAGCACGGGCATGTTCATATGAAGAGATACAGGTCATTTCCACACTGGACTGTTATAGTGCTATTATTCCACTTTCAACATCCTATGGAATCCTGGGGTTTGCAGTTTAGGGAGGGGCCTTTAAGGCTTTTGAGGCTTCTCCCTAATCTGCAAACACAAGGATTCCATAGGATGTTGAAAGTGGAATAATAGCACTATAACAGTCTAGTGTGAAAATGGTCATGGTTTCTGAAATAGCCAACACTCATGCAGTATAGGGCTTTTAAAGGTCATAGCTAGCACTTTGAATTCTGCTCAGAAATGAATTGGCAGCCAGTGGAGTTATTTCAGTTAAGGGGCAATATGTTCCCTATAACCTGCTCCAGTCAGCAACCTGACTGAAGCATTTTGGACCTGGATTCAGTTTCCAAAGGTAGCCCTATGTTACAGTAATCCAACCAGGATGTAATTCAGGCATATGTCACTGTAGCCAGATCTGGTACTTCAAGGAACAGGCACAGTTGGCACATCAGTTTTCATTGTGCAAATGTACTCCTGGCCACTACTGAAACCTGGGCATCCAGCTTTAGTTCTGAATCCAGAAGCATGCACAAGCTACGAACCTGAAATTTCAAGGGGAATGTAACCCCATTCATCTCAGACTGAATCCCTATTCCCTGATCTCCTTTATGACTTACCAGGAACACCTCTGTCTTGCCTGGATTAAGGCCCTTTTTGCACACCAGTCCTGTTGTGAAATGGCCTCGGGAGCTTTGTGTGATTGCAAGGACCATTTCACATGACATTCTCGCAATTGCGTGACATTCCCAAGGCCATTGCATGGAGCTGGTGCGGAGGGGAAGCAGAGGGGATGCAAGTGCCTCTCGCAAGAGGCTTCTTGCATGATCCCCTCGCGATGCCAGCGGCACCAGGTAAGGTGCAGAAAGGACCTAAGTTTCAAATTGCTTGTCCTCATCCAGTCCAGATTTTGGAATCACAAATCCCCAAAAATATACCTTACATGATATGATTCTTCCTCCTGGGGTGTTTGATATTAATATATTCCACAAAATAAACATTGACTGGGATCCTTAGATGTTGTTGACTATAAAGTTCCATCGTTATATTTATACTGGGGGTCTGTGGAGCTTAATGGCTTGGAAGGGAAAGCTAAGCCATGGGCAATCTACCCATTGTGCAGCTAGGCTGAAAAAGCATTGCCCAAGAAAATACTAAATGCCTCCTTGTACAACTCCTGGTAAGTACTTGTGCTAGCACAGCCACCATTTACAATAGTGTAAGTCAACAAGAAGAGTCTGGTCTGTTTTTAACTGTTTTTTTATGAAAAGAATTCAAGTTTCATGTTTTAAACTCAAAACATAGTGCCTCTGTGACTGCAGAAGTGCAGTGCTCCTGCTGTCTTAAGGCTAAGCACATTTGCTGTGTAACAAGCAACATTTTTGCTGCAGAAAATATAATGTATTTGGAAGCCAAAGTAATAAAATGGTTATCTGTGTCTGGCTGACTGCCCATAGGAAGAAAGGATGCTACAGTGTGCAACATCAGCTCCAATGAGTCTTTCCTGGCTCAGCTGCTGGACCCATCTGCAGCTGCACCCATCACCTCTTGCTGCTATCAGAGGACCAGGTGAGCCACGGCACTCTAGCATTGGCCCAAGATGTAGCCCTTGCTGTATCACACTTTCAAGACACTCTGTTGTGGGCCTGTTACTATCAGGTTCAGTTTCCATCAGGATTAGTTGTTGAGTAGAAAGTCAAGGAATACTGCTACAAAACTGTATGTTAACATAAAGACATTTGAATATTAGCTGAGAAAAGAAAAGAGAAAGCAATCTCCTTTTCTACTGTTTGCTTGCTTACAGTGGAAAAAGGACACAGTTGCTTTATACTATTCTTCTTTGCTTCTAGTAGAAGAAATAATTTTTCCTAAATCCTGGTGATTATGTCAGTGTAGACTTGGCCAGCTGGAGGGTCTACAGCAATATGGAATGTATCTCCCTACCAGGATGGATCTTTTGTTTACTAGGCTTGTGGACAAAAGAAGTCATTTGGCTTTTGTCAGCAGGAAAGTCCATCACTTCATCTGTATTCATATATATATATATATATATATATATATATCTCACATCACATGCACACACATACACTTAAGGGAAAAGGTTTGCAATTTCGTTTTGGACCACACTTCAAGGGCTCAAAGCTTTAAATTGGAGCCAGATCTCCAATGTTAGTTTAGTATTTGGAAAAGACTCTGGACAGGTTTGTATGGTCCCCAGTGTGGATATAGCTGTATGTGCAGCACAGCAGTGGGCCTGTATCTATCTCTGCTCCTGCATATATAGTTTAATATTTGCATAAGGTATATGAACCAAGCCTTCTAGTGGATAGTTTCCAATCCAGAAACTCTCAAAGGTACAAAGGTAGGTAGTTTTATTTATTTTGCTCCCGTAGTGCGGAAATACATACCTTCGAAATGTCTGGATTTGGCAGGGACATGCCTAATTTATTGTTTGTTGTCCCACTTTTTCAGCTCCTGATTTAAAAAATCCAGTTTCTCTCCCTTCCTCTCACTTTCCCCCTTTGCCTTGAGCTTCTTTCAATAGCTGAAAACTGAGTTCAAGGCACAAAAGTGGTTTGGTCTCAGTTAACTCAGCAGGGGAGAACAATGAGGAGAGGGCAGAATCTGGCCCTTCCTAGTAGGCTCAGGCAAAACCAAACAGCTTCATTGAAATGTCAGAGCAGTCAGTAGGGACGGGGATGCGGTTCACCTCAGGCAGCAAGGTTTTAGGGGCATTCTGGCCCATAGCCATGCCTATATGCACCCTGGCCACATCCCCACATGCTCTGGCCATGCCCCCAAGCACAGTGGCCATGCCCTTTCTGCCCCTCCCATCTCCTGCCCCCCGATTCCCACACTCCAAGCTCTGAGGGTATAGAAATGGCCTTGCCAACCACAGTTGCTGCTTGACCTGGCCTTTTTAGGCCTGAAATGTGGTCATGCCATCTGGCTGCATCTCAGGACAATGCCTTCTCTATCAGCATGCATATGAACAGGCTTTGGCAGAGTTCCTTTGCACCAGCTGGGGGAATTCTAGGAGTCATAATGCAAAAGAAGAACTATGGCCATTTCCTCACTGCAGCCCCATCCCAGCATGGGGGGCACATTGAACCTACACACCACCTGCTATCACACAATGTCATTGTGGTCCTGTTCCTGTCACATCCCCAGCTGTCGTGATTGTGCAGTATACTATTACCAGAAAATAATCTAGTAATAAACCCCTTTTGCATGATGACTGCATTGGCTGGGGCCCTGTGGCAAGGCCAGAAGCACTATCAAACACTTCCTTCCTCAGTGCAGTGCTGGAAGAGGCAGATGTACTGCAGAAGGAAGAAACGTGTCCTGAATGCTTCTCAATCACCGGGTGTGGAGGGCAGTGTTAGGGATATATTCCCATCCCAGCAATGGCACTGCTGGGATGACCCTGGAACATTGCAGGATCCAGGTATGGTGCTATGCTAAGCCATTTCTCAGTCTAACCTACCACATAGGCTTGTTGTTGTGATGTCAGAACTGGGAAAGGGGCAAGGTATGTTTCCCTTGGAGCACAGGGGAGGGCAGTAGACTTCCCAGTAGGCTTGGTCTTGCATCCTCTCCTAACATGTGTGTTCTTCCCCATTAATAACTTTTGTCATCTTGACCATATTCTGATGTTGCTTGGCCATGTGTCCTGGTTTTCATCTGTGAAATGTTGGAAAGTATGGTTTAACAATTTAACAAATTAGAAATGAAGTGGCAAAACACAAATTCCCTTTAATGCTTGGGAAACAAGGAAGGCAATATACAAATGAGGGCAATAAAGAATCTATTTCATAGGACTTAGGTCCATTTTCCAACCTGTTCCTTGGAGAAGAAAGCAGGAGGCTTGGGCCATTTCCGCACGGGGCGAGGGAATCGTCCCTTGAAACTACTCACCGGACTTTTGGGGTCCCCGGTCTGGTCCACGCTTCTCCAGAGCAGTCCATGGCCACCGCTCCGCACTGCTCCGGGGACAAAAATGGCGGCTTCCGGTTGGTCGAGGGTTGAGGGTCTCGACGAACCACTGAAGCTCGTCAACCTTAAGCACCCCCCCGACAGATCTGCATATGGGAGCAAGCTCACAGTGGCATGCTCCGTGCTTTTAAAAGACCTGTTTTTAGCAGTCTTTCAAAAGCACACTGGACTACCACTTGAGGTCGTTTGGGAGTGGACTGGACTGAGGATCTACGTTCAGTAGGTCCAACCCAGTCTGGTCCCAGGTGCAGATGTCCTCCCTGGAGGATGTTCTGCCCCATTTAAAAAACCCTGTGTGGAAATGGTCTTGGTATTCCTATTTAACCAGCACTGACCCAATAACATTTTGCTCTTTGAGGTAAAGGACAAGATGTCTTGCCTCTTCCTCCACACTGATCCAGTTCAACTGGTAGTTGGATTTATTTCAGTATTGACAATGACACATTATCTTCTACGGCACTTTACAGAAGGCTGCAGGTTAACTACATGTCCACTGTACCCAAGGGAAATATGCTAACTTGCAGGGCAATATGTAGGTCCCTTGGATGGTGCTTACTTATGGCCTTTCTGCACTACACTGTTATAGTGCTATTATTCCACTTTCAACATCCTATGGAATTCTGGGGTTTGTTGTTTAGGAAGAGGCATTTAGAATTCTCAACCAGAGAGCTCATGGACCTCAGTAAACGACAAAGACCAGAATTTCACAGGATGTTGAAAGTGGAATAACAGCACTATGACAGTGTAATGTGGACAGGCCTTTAGTTTAAAAAGTGAAGGGAGACACCACACATATGTCATATCAACCATCATGTCACAGATGAAAACTGGGATACCTGTGGCCAAGCAGTTTCACAGTATAGACATCCCCCACCCGTATCAGATGGGTTAGGGACTAGATCAATGTCATAAACTGATTGAAAAGCTGAACCCAGTCTTCTGTCAGTTCTTCTCTTGCCTTCTTCTTGTAGGGAATATGGGAGAATTACAGAGGCTTGCTTGTCTAAAAGCAGGGGACTCCTGTATGGTCAAGAGGGCAAGATTATTAATGAGGAGATAAAAAACAAGCCAGAAGAAGTTGCAGCAATCTGCTTTGGCCTGACAGTACTGGGAACCGCCTTATCTCCTATCCCCCTTGCTGAGTTAATTGAGTGCAATTTTCTTTTGCACTTTGAACTCAGTTTGCAGCAACTGCAGTAAGCTGTGGAAAGAGGGGGGAAATGAGAGGACTAGAGAGAAACTGGAACATTTTAAAAGCAGCTGAAAAAGTGGGAGGGCAGACGATTATTCAGGACTGTCCATGGCACATTGGGACAGCTGAAGAGCATAATTTTGCCTCCAGCTCCCAATGCACAGCCTAGCATCTATTATTACTATTCCTATTACTTCCTCACTCTTCCTAATGCTGATTTTTCCAAACTGCTTCTAAGCAGTAAACCAGCTTCTGACAACTTCTCCCACAGTATTATCCCAGCAAGGCCCCAAGTGTAGATTTGCATGCCTGGAACAGCTACTCTGATGCATACATTGAGCTCATACCTTCTGCTTTAAGCACATTGTGAATTTTTCTTTTTTCTTTCTTTCTTTCTTTCTTTCTTTCTTTCTTTCTTTCTTTCTTTCTTTCTTTCTTTCTTCTTCCTCCCCAAGTGCAGCTTTGGAAAGAAGAAGGAGAGTTGAAAAAGGCAATAAAACAACTTTGGGAGATTAATAATGTTAATACTAATGAGAAACTAACTAGCTTCTCCAAAAGAAAGAAGGATGTCTTAGGAGCTGGGAACCTTCTCGATGCCAAAACTAACCCTCATCTATGGAGAAAAACATGGGTTGAATGATGCTATAGAGATGAAAAAGGCATGTGTATGTCTGTGTATGTGTATGAGAATTTACCTGAACCAAGGGAAGTGGAATATGCTTATATTACAGGAAACACACACTTTGAAACCAAAGAGGCTAGTAAATTAATATCAGGGTGGAGGAGCTGTATATTTCACACCTTTTAAAAAATAATCCTCTAAACTGCAATTAAGGCAATCATCTGAGTTAGAGGAAGTGTTATTTTTCTCTTATGAAAAGCATTTAAAATTCCTAGGTAGTTTTATTGCATTAAGTGGAATGATGGGGTGAAAGGCTGGGTCTCATGTAAGTGAGAAGGGATGTACACCAAGCACAAGATTAAGTGTGAAGCCTGATTCAGGGAGATTTGGGAAGCAGCTTGATTTGGCTGAGACCAATAGAGAGGCCACCCATTTCACTTCATCCAGATGTTAACCTTGATTGGGAAATCAAATCTTTCTGCTTCCCACTGATTATCATTAGAAATGATCAAACAGACATAAAACAGAGATTTTTTTTCTTCTTTTGTCAGACTTGCCAAGTTTGCCAAAGTACTGTTTGCAGGCCCAGTATCACCTTAGGATGGAATGGCTTAAAAATTTCAGATAAATAGGAGCAGGGGTTTTCATGCTACACACCTTTCAGTTTTGCTTTTCTTTAAAAAACAAAACAAATGCCCAACAGCTTTATTAGTAACTGCCCCTTTTCAAGGAGAAGTTCCCACCAAGTGGTGGGAATAGGTGCACAGAGGAAAAAACGCAGATGAAAACTAAGACATATAAACCTTACTAATCTGATTTCCTCCCACAGGTTTCCTTGTCTCAAGACCAATGTTTGAAGCATGTCGCTATTTTGCTGTTTTTTTACTGCCTCGGCCAGCCTTATCATGTTGACTCTCAACAAGCTTCCTGAGCTCTCAGAATACCATCTCCCCTCAAATGGAGCACTCACTTAAATGTTCCCAGTTATAGCTAGGGGAAAGTGCTAAGTGCCTGTCGGTCGTGTTCTCATTATCAACCTCTTTTCCACAGGGGACTGCTTGGAGGCTTCATTCTACCAGCACAACCTGCAAAAAGAGTTCTGCTGAGAATCATCTGTTTTAACACTGGTGGTTTATCTATCCATCTGTAATGTGGGCTTCCTCTTTGCTTCCTGCCTTCTACCTTACCAAGCATAATTATTACCAAGCATAATTTTGTAGTGAGTCATGTCTTCTCATGACAGGGACAAAGTACAATAGCCTCAGGCCATTTCCACATGATGATGCTCTTCCACATCTCTGCCAGGATTGCCATGAGTCCCTAGCATGCCATGAGTCCCTAGCATGTCCCTGGGATTGCCGTGAGTCCCACTGGCTGGCTGTGAAAGGAAATGCAGAGGACCTGCCCCTTCTCTTCGCTCTGCAGCCACCCCCTTCCCTTTATGCACTAGGGATGGAAGCACAATCATGTGCTTCCATCCTTTCTGCATGCCAGGGAAGGACCACATTTGCAGTTGCCTAATGGATTTTATCTGTTCAGCAAATACTACACAAGCCCAGGGACCAGATGGCAGTGGGACAGCAACAACAGCGGGACAGCCCCATCATGCTGAAATGGCCTCCATTTAATCATCTTGGCTTCTAGGGAGAGTTCAGGCTTGATTTGCTCTAGGATCAGCCATTGAAAGAGCACCAGAAGGTTCATTATGCTGAGCATTCTGTTCCATACATCTAGGTTTATGTTTTCTTACACTTGTGGAGCCAAGACTTTCATATGCCCACTATTGAGGTCTTAAATGGTGCCTATGGCAATACACACCATCAAAGGACAAGAGAGAACTTTTCCCTCACGGTGTGAAAGCGACTGTGCATCAATCTTGTTCTTCGTCCTCCTTTCTTCTTTCTTCCATGGCAGGGATTAGGGGCAAGCCAGAGGGGATCTGGCAGCCATAATTGGCAGACAGCCCAGGAGTCTTCCCCTCACTTCAGAAAAGCCTAACTACAAGTATATTCCTGTGGTAGAATTCAAACATATAGCTGTGCCAGTCTGGATCAATATGCAAAAGCATCCTGTAGCACTGTTGAGACTAAGGCCCTTTCCGCACGTGGATGTTAAAACTGTTATTTCAGCTATGGCACCCTCAGTGAGGACCCCCAGATATCTTTTGATATCATTTAATTAGGGCTTAGCTGGACTGGCTAGTGATTACCTCATTTCACGTGTTCACAAAGTTCTCCGGATAAGCATGGACAGAGAAGCGGCCGTTAATGGTCTGCATTCCATTTCTCTTTGTAGCCAGGAACCCAAAACTCACCCGAAGCTTTAGGGAACTTCCCGCCACAGACTCCTCAATAGCCACGCGGCTTTTAGTCAAATTACTCTTATTAGTTGGGCCATCAACGTCTCGGTCAAAGGTATTGTTTCTACAGGCAAATCCCATCACGTGAAGCCTGACCTCACCAAATCCTTTTGTCCAGCACTGAAACCTCTTTTGTTCTCCTTGGGACTGCCATAGCCGAAAGGCACGATCCTCCCTATAAAAACCCCTCACTTTTAACCGATCCTCAGATCACCTTTGACTGCCATCCCGCCCTGCCATTGGTGTGTTTAAGGGACTCCCCTCAGCGCCCCACACTGAGTCTTCTTCCCCGAATCTCCAACCTCTCCCCAGGACTACGGAACAGGTCGTATTGCCTCTCCCTGCAACTCTCTTTCTTTTCTAAGTTAGTTAGTCTATGTTTGTCTTCTGTGTTTTGTTCTTAATAAAGAATTGTTTATTTTTTGGAACCACCTTGTCTAGCCAATCTCTAGCCCGACGCTGTAGACATAAGGTGAAAGATCTCGCTTCGTTACCCTGCCTCTCGCTAGCAAAACCAGTGCTCTGAGTTCTAATTTCCCCATCTTTGGTATTTTTAATTGGCAAAGCCAGGTGCCCCTCGCGGGACCCCCAGTTTTCAGGGTAACAAATGGACCAAGGCGTCCTGGCACAGAGGTCATCCACACCTTGGATCAGACTAGGTGTGGGCTATTTAACTTAGTTCTGCACCTTAGTCCGATCCAAACCACCCCCAAGTGGTTCTCCAGTGCACTAAGTAAAGACCAGAAAAATCCAGTCTTTCATTTTTCTGGAGCATGCCATTGCGTTCCTACTTATCTGTGCAGATGCACAGGCTAACACTAATGTGAGCCTGCAATCAGCAGAGGACAGGCTGTGGGTGTGGCCAGTGTCAGTGGTTGGTCCACTCCCACGAAGACACCGGAAGCCGCCATTTTGAGCCGGAGCAGTGAGGATCTACAGACCTCGCACTGCTGTCGTTCGCCCTGAACTAATGGAGGAACCCTGTGGAAGGGCTCAAGGGAAAGTCTGCATTACTTTGGACCCAAGAAGAGCCGGTAAGTAATGGCACAGAGCGATTCACTCGCCTTGTGCAGAAAGGACCTGAGAGAAAAAAGCTTGTAGCATAAGCTTTCATAGCCTTCAGTTGGCCCTCCATATTTGCTAGGGTTAGAGGTGCAGGACTCTCGTAAAAGTGAAAAAAAATCACAAAATGTGTCTGTGGGGTGAGGGAAAGGATCCAAGGCATGGTGGGGAGAATGAGCACCGAGGGTCCAAACCAGGTCAGGCAAAGGAGAGGGAAGGGTGAGGTGGGTTGGCAAGGTGGCCCAATATTTCTTCTCTCACCCCTCCTCTTCTTTGGGTGTGTGGGGACATTGGGAGAATGTTTGACGTGCTGAGAAATCAGGCTGCAAGCTGTCCTTAGCTGGCCAGACAGCAACTGCTGCTGGTGGTGATGGTAGTGGAAGATGATGATGATGAAGGGTGGGTTTTTAAAGGGCTGCATGACCAGATCAGAGCCCCAAGAGGGAAGGTTTCCCTAGAAAGAAATGCCAAAGAGGGGGAGAGGTTGATGATACTCATAAATAATCAAATCCATGAAAATCAAAGCAGCAAATGTGGAGGGACAACTGTACTTCATCAGATGGATTGAAAGAAGTGACTAGGGCCATTTCCGTACTACAATGTTAAACTGCTGCTATTCCACTTTCAATGCCCTGTGGAATTCTGGGGTTTGTAGTTTACTGAGACCAAAGAGCTTTTCAGCTGAGAATTCAAACTGCCCTTTCCTAAACTACAAACCCCAGAATTCCATAGGAGGTTGATAGTGGAATAGCAGCACTTTGACTCTGTAGTGCGGAAACGGATTAGGAATAGACATTTATAGCTTTGAATGAGCAGACTGTATCTATGAATAACAATAGACGGGTTTTTTCCTATTTGAAGAAGGGGAAAACTCAGATCATTTCTAGGACAACTCTCCCATGTTTAGATGGAATTTAGATGCCGCTCACTCAAAGGAACCTCTGGCAAGGTTCAGATGTTATTTTCAGCCTCACTCCAGTGACAGTTTTACTGGCCTGGAGCAACCCAGCAACAATAACCAAAATAACAATATTTTTATAGATAACACTAAAGTAATCTAAATTTTCTTTATTGTAAAAGGCAGAGAAAGTATAGTGTGGAATATTTTTTTTCTTTCAGCTCCCTGAGGAAAGAAGAATGATTCAAAAAAAAAAAAAAAAGCCTTCAAGTTTCTCAACCTCTCCACATCATCACAAGTTCTCTGACATCTTTTTCTGCTCAAATCTCTTCCATAGTTGATTGCACTACTTTAAGTTCTCATCCCTGATTGATTTTTGAAAGTGTCATAATTGCAGAATAAGAACATTTAAACTCCCGATTAATAATGGCAAATTCCAGTTTCATTCTAGGCATTAATCTTCCCTAATTTCTAGCTAAGGCAATTGACTTTGTGTTGACCATGATATAACAGTGAAGAAATTAGTATTTGATCTAGGCTACCTCAGCAGTATATGAGGCAATAAATAGTGTTTGCGAAGTGATTAGACAATGAAGCCAAGACTTTTTTTTTAGAATAATAAACATAAATTCCATTCCATGAGCTGATCCTTCAACTCAATCACACTCTTGCATGAAGAAGAAAAATAGTTATGTGTGGACTTAGCTGACCTGGCTTTGACCACAAGTAATTCCAGTGATGGCAGCAGCAGTTCTTTTTCTTTTCACCCACAGGGCTCCTCTAGCTTCTCTGTCTTCAGTCACTTGATTTCTGATAATGCTACCATGCAGTTGTAAACTTTATGAGTAACTGGTTTGGCCCAGTGGGTCGGGAAACCCTTAGGAAGCAGCTGTCTTTGCTGGCTGGGTTCAGAAAGAGAGAGAGAGATCTGGACAGGAATGGAAATGCAGTTGGCTGGGCTAAGGTCCTTTTCATCTACAATCATAGAGCTGGAAGTGGCTCCAAGGATCATAGAATCACAGAGTTGGAAGAGACCACAAGGGCCATCCAGTCCAACCACCTGCCATGGAGGAAGACTCAATCAAAACATGCCCAACAGATGGCCATCTATCCTGTGTTTAAAAACTTCCAGACTCCATCACACCCCCAGATAGCATATTCCACTGTTGAACTGCACCTTGAAGATGTTAATGGTAATTTCAGTTCAGTATTTAGGAGAGAAAAATTAAATACATTCTTTATAGTGGAAATTCTATATTGCATTTGCTTTTATTTTGTATTTTGTATATATTGAGGCTTAAACTGTGGTTGTGTTTTCCTCTCATTAATTTCTCTTAAATGCTGAAGGGGTTCCTTGTGCAAACTGGAAGCTGCACATTTTTTTAGAGTTGGGTATCCCAAACTATGGCCCTTTTCGCACGGGCTTTCTGTTGCGTGACAGCCCCGTGAGTCTTGCGGGAGTGGGAGCGTCGCTCTGCATGACGCACCCCCACTTCCGCCGTGCTCACGGGGCTGCGGCGGCGCGATCGTGGGTTGTTTGATTTTCGCCTCAAAGCAAAAATCACCCGCGCTCGTGCAACACTTCCGGCGCCCACGCGCACTTACCTCCTGTGCGGAGCGTTGGGGAGGCGGCCGGGTTGCGCTTCCTTCCCTCCGCCCCTGCGGAAGGAAGGGGCGGGGCGCTAGCGCGACAGACGCCACAGCTTCCTGCTTCGCGTGAGCGGGGGGGACGGACGCGACAGCCTCCTGCTTCGCCTGGGGGGGAGGGCGGCTCGCACGAGGCTGCTGCTTCCCCCTAGTTCCTTCGCCTGCGGAAGGAAGGAAGGGGGAAACAGCAGCCTCCCGGAGGAGCCTTCTCGCACGAGCCGCCCTCCCCCGCTCGCGCGAGAAGCCTCAATGCGAAAAGGGCCTATATGTCTCATGGCCCCACCTGAATTGTAACAATACACAAGACAAGCATCAACAAATCACTTCCTTACTATGGAATGAAATTACTTTAATTGCATTTGCCTCTTTCCAGAGGGAAGGCAGTTAGGTTTCAGTAAGAAAGAACTGCTTTTTTACATATGCGGTGTGTGTGTGACAGAGCTCAGAAATTCTGGTTTGCTGTTCAATCTAACATGCAGAAGATTTTGAAGCTTAAAATTGATTTTACCTGAATTTTTTTTTTATTGGATGTTTTGAGATTGGATAGAAAGATGCACTACCAAACTGGAAGACTAGCTTAGCATTTGATTGTGGCAACAAGGATAGTTTTTGCCAAGTACTAGAAAATGCCTATCATCACCACAATAGAGGAATGGTTGGAAAAAGTTACTGAAATTGTGGAGATGGATAAACTGATTTATAGACTAGAAACTAAGATGAACAGTACATTTTGTAAGGCATGGGATATGTTTACGGCTTTTCTTCAAAGTGAAAAGATTTTGACAGGTGGTTTCAATTGTTAAGCCATTAATATTTCTTCATTTACAAAATTTAAGGTTCAAGTACGTTCTTGTTTTTTATTTTTTTCTCTTTAACCCAAAGGGATAAGTAAGTCAACGAAATGAATGTTTTAACAAACTTATTCTTTAACTTGTTCGGCAAGACTGTTGGTATTATTGATTGATAACTTGTAATATGTTTGAACTTCTTGGATATCTGTGTGTCAGGAGGATGGAGGGGAAGAAGATTCCCCAACTGTTGGAGGAAGATTTCTCATCTGTTTTTGATGACTAGAGATGCATGTTATTACCATTACTGTATATGCAGACTAGAGCTGAATAATCTGTTTAATAACGGTAATAATTTAAAGGTAAAATTAGCAGTGTTGGAACACAGATTATAATGAATGCTAGTGTTAAGTTAATGTCATTATGGTTATGGCTAATTATTCCTTTTTCCCTTATCTTTATTTATGGAGAGATCATTTATTTCCATTATACTTTATTGTGCATTTAATAAGATTGATACCTCATTCCAGGGGGATGTTCTTTTTTTAGTTCTTATGTATATTTAGATTATTTGTAATAGTATTAAGTGTTGTATTGTTTGTATAAGTCTCTTTACCTCTTTATTGTCTTGAATTTATTTCATTTTTCATAATACTTACCTGGACTAGCATGATGAAGGTCACATCAGGGAAGGTCAGCTTTTGATGGTCTCCACTGAGTGAGACCAGAGTGTTATTTTTGCCACTCTGTGTCAAATCAAGACATGTGATAGGGGCAAAGGAGACAGTGAAGCAGTTTGCACCCTATATATGTCATTCAGTGCTCAACGTTGACCCACCCTCCCACCCCCAATGTAGTGTGGGTTAATCGGTCACTTTGGGGCTGGATAGGATTTTTCCCCCTCTTTGTCAGGGTTTTTTTGTTTTTGTTTTTTGCGTATTGCATACTGTATTTGATGGGATTGGGAAAATTGGCTCTGGGTGTTGTTGTTAAGTAGATTGTCCTTTGGCAGATAATGGGAGATAATAAAACTTTGACAATCACCTATTGGCACCCATTTGGTGTAGGGTAAGGCTCTGGAACCACCTCTTTAGGGCCCTGCATCCCAGGGGATTCAGTGAAGGAGGCTACCCTTGAGGTTTACCTGGGAATATTTTTTTTTTATTTATTTGTATCCCGCCTCTCCATATGGATCGAGGCGGTGAACAACTTACAAATAGCATGTATTTCAAAACATTTCTATACATGCCCCCAACAAGCTGGGTACTCATTTTACCGACCTGCGAAAGGATGGAAGGCTGAGTCAACCGTGGAGCCCGGCAGGATCGAACTCACAACCTTGTGGCTTGCAGTACTGGCATTTAACCACTGCGCCACCAGCGCTCTCCCTTTTAGAGCTGTGCAGCTTGGATGGTCCCTGGGTTACCTTCCAAGATGCTGGGCTGAGGAACAACCCAAGCAATTTGGATGGGCCCTGAGGCTGAGGTGTTATTGCCCATGGGTATGCTGAGCAGGTTGTCAAGTTGTGACTCTGGTTGCTCCTTCCCCCTTGTACCTTTCAGCTTAACTCAATTTAAATAAAACAGGTCAAAATAAAGTGGCCTTTAGTTAACAAAACTTTGTGTCTGGTTTCTTTATTCCATGGCTGAACATCAAATGAAATTCAACAGAGAGAAGTGTAAGGTCCTACACTTAGGTAGAAAGAATGGAATACAGAAATATAGGATGGGGGACACGTGGCTGGATAGCAGTACGTGTGAAAGGGATCTAGGAGTCTTCATAGACCACAAGCTGAACATGAGTCAGCAGTGTGATGCGGCAGCCAAGAAAGCCAATGCAATTCTTGGATGCATCAATAGGAGTATGGTGTCTAGATCGAGGGAGGTACTGGTACCGCTCTACTCTGCTTTGGTTAGACCCCATCTTGAATACTGTGTCCAGTTCTGGGCACCCCAATTCAAGAAGGATATTGAAAAGCTGAAACAGGTCCAGAGGAGGGCAACCAAAATGGTGAGAGGCCTGGAAGCCATGCCCTATGTTTAGTCTGCAGAAGAGAAGGTTAAGAGGGGACATGATAGCCATGTTTAAATATTTGAAGGGATGCCATGTAGAGGAAGGAGAGGGCTTGTTTTCTGCTGCTCCAGAGACCAGGACAAGGAGCAACGGATTCAAGCTGCAGGAAAGGAGATTCCACCTGAAGCTCAGGAAGAACTTCTTGATGGTCAGGGCTGTCCAGCAGTGGAATCTGCTGCCTCGGAGTGTAGTGGAGTCTCCTTCCTTGGAGGTTTTTAAGCAGAGGCTGGATGGCCATTTGTCAGGATTGCTTTGAGGGTGTTCCTGCATGGCAGGGGGTTGGACTGGATAGCCCCTGGGGTCTCTTCCAACTCTACATTTCTATGATTCTATGATTCTTTTCACTTTTGTCTGTGTTTATCTTTGTTAAATGTTAATAAAAATATTAATAGAAAAGAAAGAAAGAACTGCTAGCACTCCACTATCAAAATGCAGTTCTAAGAATTCTTTGAGAAGGACACTTATCTGATATATGAGATTAGCAAGTTGTGTTTTTGGATTACAGTCCCAGTGTTTGGACTATCTTCAGTGACTTGTGCTGCCTGAGGACTCTCAGACGTACAGTCCAGAAAAAAAAAAAGAGAGTCAGTGTGATATAGTGGCTTTAGAGTTGGTTTAGGACTCTGGGAGTTCAGGTTTCCAATCTTCACTCATCTGTGGAAGCCCTTGGAGACCTTGGGCAAGTTGTATGCTCTCAGCCTCACAGTAAGGCAATGGGAAGCCCATGCTGAACACATCTGTCCAAGAAAACCCAATGGTTGGCTTGACTTAGGGCCACCATAAGTCAGAAGCAATTTGAAGGCATACAAAATTCCAAAAAGTAACTTTTACCAACTCTGTGTAATTTCATGTTGCTGTTATTGTTGTGTGTCTTCAGGTTGTTTCTGACTTATGGCAACCCTACGTTGAAACAATCATGGAACCTATTAAGGGGTTTTCTGGGGCTGAGAGTGTGGCCCTTTTCGCATTGAGGCTTCTCGCGCGAGCGGGGGAGGGTAGCTCACGCGAGAAGGCTCCTCCGGGAGGCTGCCGCTTTCCCCTCGTTCCTTCTGCAGGTGAAGGAACAAGGGGAAAGCGGCAGCCTCCCGGAGGAGGCGGCTCGCGCATCCGCCCCCCCGCACGAAACAGGAGGCTTGCGCATCCGCCCCTCCGTGCGAAGCAGGAGGCTCGCGCGCCCGCCCCCCACGCGAAGCAGGAGGCTGTCGCATCCGCCCCCCCCGTGCGAAGCAGGAGACTGTCACGTCCATCGCGCTAGCGCCCCGCCCCTTCCTTCCGCAGGGGCGGAGGGAAGGAAGCATGACCCAGCCACCTCCCCGACGCTCCGCACAGGAGGTAAGTGCGCGTGGGCGCCGGGAGCGTTGTGCGAGCGTGGGTGATTTTCGCTTTGAGACGAAAATCAAAAAACCCGCGATTGTGCTGCTGCAGCCCCATGAGCGAGGCGGAAGTGGGAGTGTGTCGTGCAGAGCGACACTCCCACTCCCGCGAGGCTCAGGGGGCTCTCGCGCGACAGAGAGCCCGTGCGAAAAGGGCCTGTGTCATGCAGCTACGGTCACCCAGTGGGTTTCTGTGACTGAGTAGGGAATCAAACCCTGGTCTCCAAGTTTGTTGTCCAACGTTCATACTACTACACCACACTGGCTGTCATAATTTCATGTACTTTTGCCTAAGTGTCAAAATCTCTCCAAGTGCAATTTATTGCTCACTCTATGGGCTGGACAGAGGAAAAGAAAAACTGCAGATTCTTCCACATGGATCAAAAGTTTTAGACACTGTGATGTTTGCTGGGACTGTTCTCAGAATATTTTATTTTATTAATATCTAGGTGATGTTTCTGTTGTCCCATATTATTTTCTGTCAATTCCTGGCATCCTGTGCATCATTTTATTCCCAATTAAGTTGTCAATTAAATTTCTTTTTAGTTCTGAGACATATTAAAACTATAGGTTCTCTTCTCTTCTCTTCTCTTCTCTTCTCTTCTCTTCTCTTCTCTTCTCTTCTCTTCTCTTCTCCTCTCCTCTCCTCTCCTCTCCTCTCCTCTCCTCTCCTCTCCCTTTTAAATAGAATTGTAGTACATTAGTGAAATGGCACTTTTTGCATTATAACTCAATAACACTTATGTCTCTTTTTGGATGGGGCACATAGCTGTTCTCAAGCCCTTTATACTCTCTCCAAAATCTATACCCAGGAGCTGCCAAGTCCTGGGAGGGATCCCTGCAGGTGCTTACTAGTGGAGAAAGGAAGGAGGAAGAGATAATGCAGATGATAAAGCTGTTCTGGGCTCCAAGGGGAAAGGAGACCCTCCAACCATGCAGATTTCTCCCCGCTTTGCTGAGCTGAGACCAGCTGCTTCTTCATTATCTGCATTGCCTCCTACACTCCATCTCCTCCTCACCAGTAAACAGGAATAGGGGCCTCTCTTGGTCTTGACAGATTCCTGGAGAGGGAGGAGGAAACATAACTGTTGTGCTCTGTTACTTGATGTAGGATCTTGGCCACTGTTTCTTAAGCACTGAAATGACAGTGTTGATCAGGCAATCTTGGTGAAAGCCCAGTTTTGGAGAGGTACCAGTTTTGCCTGAACAAATTTGTTGAGGCAGCAGGAATGGCCAGCGCAACTGTCACAGAGTTGGTTGCATGAGCCATTGGATTGTCCTGCTACTTAATGAACTAAGGCAGATTCATAAATGAATTGCTGCTGGATAATAGGTAAGAGCAATTCAGTTTGTACAACTGGAACATCTACTTTAAAGAAAATGTGGAGAAGACTCATTGTGAAAGAGGAATGCATGGTTAGCTATTCCGTTTGTCATGATTATTGCACATTGCTTGCCAAAGATAGAGAGAGGGGCCTATAGCAATTTTTGCTTTGTGTGTCAAAATAATTTGAATTACTTTTAGGTAATGTGCACCTTAATTTTGTGGTTGTGGATAACTGTTTGTTAGTCTGCCTCAGACTATAAAAAGTCTTGGGTTAACTCTATCAACAAAGACTGGCAGAAGTATGAAGTTCAGTTTAGGGAATCATTGCCTTATATTACATCTTTCTCCCGTTCACAGGAGCATCTTATTATTGAGGTGGCTCCGTCTATTTCTTATTTACGCTTCATGGTTAAAGTCTGTCTCCTACATGATGCATGATTCAGTTTAGATCTGTCAAAGCAAATTTCTTCCAGATTCTTTCTTTCAAAGACAAATCACCTGAGACATCGCATAGCCAGAAGGCTACAAGTCACACATTTGCACTTAGGGGGAAAAATATGGATAAGTAATGTCAGGATGTCAGTGAACTTCCTGGTTTAGATTCTAAACTTTTCTTACTCTTTGTGCATGTGTGAGGGTAGCCATGGCAAACTAAGCATAGAATTACACAGATCAAGTGAGTGCATTGCAGTAATTATCTCTCTGCTCACAACTGTATCTTCTAGCAAGATCAAAGTTACATTTATGTCTTCCTGTATTTTATAGCCAGAGCCTCACAAGTTATGAATAATCTATCTTCCTGAGGTTTTCATAACTCTGACACTTTATAGCTTGAACATCTTTATCAGTATTTGCCTCTCTCTTCACTACTCATTAGCTTCCAAACTACATGTGCTGTACAAGAGATGTGTGATTGTATCTGTTAATGCTGGAAGTAATAAAACAGCCATAGGGTGGGAGGAACCCAGCTGAAGCTGCCATGTTGGTGGGGTGGAGGAGGAATATATTTTTCATTTTTCCTGACTATAGCCATAACAGGGAAAAGCAATGTTGTACCTTTTTTTCCACCTGGAGCTTGGAAGTAATTAGTTACAGATGACCAGGCACTTCTAATTAATTCGTTTTTCTAGTTCCAGAGAGATAACTATGTTACATTATGATTGTAACTTGATTAGGGATAATTTCAATCATTTTGTGGTATAACGAATAGTTTAGTTACATTTACCATTTGGGGGTGATCAGGCTCATTAAATGGTGGAGGAGGAATATCACATGGTTCAGTGCTGGCTTCTCTTGTGCCTCATACTCTACATTGAAATAACAGTGAGGTGGATGTGAGGAAATTGTGTTTTGTACTATAAGGTAATATCTTGTGGCATTCATATATTTTCGAAAGTAACAAAAAGCTGACTATTTAGTTACTTTCATATAAGAACTAACTAAAAGTAAGGAGAGTTTAGGAACTTTGGCTGTATTTTGTGGCATTCATATTTAGTATTTTTTATTATTTTATTATTTTTAAAGAGTGACTTTCACAGTTCTGACCCTTTTTCTCTACCAGGCCTGATTCATGAGCAGCAAAATAAGACAATGAGGAGACAAAGCCAAGAATGAAGAGCAAGGGCCTTCTTGGTAGCTGCTCCCAGGCTCTGAACTCAGTTACTATAGGTTGCCTCCTCACAAGTGAAGACCTTTTCACTACAATAGTGTTACCCTGATTTCTGGGGTCCCGAGTATTCAGCTTGCCAAGTTGCCTGCTCAGGACAGGGAGTTATTTGTAAGCAGCGTGCATACATAATGAGGGTGTTTGCAGAGAGGTCTCCAAAAGTGGTGATCTGGCTATTTCTGGCCTGCCTGTATTGTGCTGGGATATTGCAGCGTTTAGTGGCTGATCCTAGTTCTGTGCTTTTCCGAGGGCCTCACAAGCACATGGAGAGGGATGGTGGAAGAGAGTCAAATTATTGATAACAAAATGATATCTAGCAGCCCCAAATCCAGGCTAGCAAATGCAGTAACATACTCTATGCACCTGTGTAGTGGATGTTGCTTAATATATCATGCTTAATGGCATCGCCATTGTCAACCAATTACATCATCATGGTCCCTTGCAGCAGCAGCCATGCAACATCACCAGAACTGCATCCTTTAATAGTGCTTTATTCATTTGAATTGTGGAAACAGTCCCTATGTATTCTTCATTGCACAATGGGACAGTGCGCAGCCACATTGGCAAAGCAGCCATCACCTGCACAATTCCAGTGTTCAATAGAAAGGAGCTGTAGTATAACCACTGTGTATCTAGGTGAGTTCACATATAAGCTATTCATGCACAATGTAGGGTTATGCCTTATGTATCATTATATCTTTTCCACTGCTTTGTTGTCTATTCCCATCATCTCTTTTATGTTGAAAGCTCCTTAAAAAGTAGAGACGTGCCTAATTTTGCTTCTGTAACAGTATGATATTATACATCTCTACTCAGAAGTAAACACCACAATATTCAGTGGGGTTTATTCAAGTTTATTATGCAAAATATGGAAATCTAACTCTGCTAAAGCACCTTATATTTATTTATATAGAACGTTGGCTGGGGGTTTCCATGTCATTGAATTACTGAATCTGCCACAGGTTTCAGTTTGGCTTAAGTTCAACATTTTGGATAGTTCATTTAAAGTTCAGACTAAAGTCCAGAGTACAGTCACCACTACTTTCATGCGGGTGCCACTATATAGAAATCATCAACTAATGTACCTAAAACCATTAACTAACATGCAAACACATGCACAAATGGAAATGGCATCTCAATTTAAAACAAGTTAGCTAATCAGTTATGTCCCCTGCCCCACTGAATTTGAATCACACAGCCAAAACTTATCTAAATTTTTGTTCTAATTGGGAGTAAGAAGGATTTTTTACTGAGTTGTGAATATTGTGTTGTCAATATATCAGTATGATGGCATAGATTTAGGTGATTTTTGACTGATCTGGGACTGTACAGTTTAGATTTTTCTGGATGGAGGGGGACACAACTGATTAGCTAATGTGTTTCCCACTGGAATGCCATTTTCATTTGTATGTCCATCTGTGTGAGTCTGTGTGTGAACTTATTATTTTAGGTTTTAATTATTTGCCTGTCTTGAGCCTTTGTAAAGACAGTATTGAATGTTGGTGAACAATTAAATAAGTCTGTTCTACCTGTAGATGCATAGACAGATACATAGATACACAGATACAGTGGGAGTATGCACGGGAACCTAATAATGAATTTCTAAGTAGTTAACTTCCTTGGGAGTTAAAGAGCATGTCAACCTACACTGTGAAAACCTGAGTGGGTAGAGGTATTTCTTTTTTTTCTTTTCTTTTTTACATCTTTGTAACCTTGAAAAGTAGAAGGTTAATAATTCTAATTATTTCTAAGTGTTTCTCAGGAATATTTTTGAATTTTCACATCAGATCAGTCAGAGAGAACATGGAGAGGAGTTAAAACACAAGGGCAAGATGAACATCTAATTAAGTATGGAAATACTTGCAAAATGTGTTGGATTAGTTAGAACACTCACTTTCGACTCAGTGGTTTGATGTCCATATGATTCCAAAAACACTTACTGTTAATGTACAGGTAGTATTATTTTGTGGTGTAGCAATTTGAGTGTTGGACTATGCCCTTGGAGACCTGGGTTCAATTCCCTGCTTGGCCATGGAATCCCACTGAGTGACCTTGGGTGGGTGACACGCACTCAGTTCCAGAAAACTCTGTGATAAGTTCACCTTAGAGCTACCGTAAGTTGGAAATGACTTGAAAGCATACAACAAAAACAATGTTTGCACTCTCCACAAACTCCTGTCAAGGTTGTTGCCAGGCAGGCAAAGTTTTCCTATGAGTGGATGGCAGAGAGCAGAGGCGGTGTGGCCAGGCAGCCAGGTGCAAGGCCAGCAGGATTGTTATGGCTGTGTCTCGAGTGTTAGAGAAGGTCACACACCAGAACACTGATTGGGTCACCCCACTTGTTCCAGGGTAGCATAAAAAGGCTGGGGTTTGCCTTGACCAGCTGCCAGTTAGCTGCCCTAGCTGGACCTGCCATGCTATTGGCAGTATACTGTTTGTAAAGGGAGATCCTGCCTGATTTTTCTCTGTTATCTTCTGTTTTTCCTCTTTATCTAATTGCTGGCAAGCTAGCATGTTTTTGCTAAATCTTATCTTAGAGTGCGGCAATAAATCAGTACTCTAAGCCTAACTAATGAGCCTCTGGAATTTTTTCTCCTTCACTGGGACTCTCTGCTGTGGCGAAGCCTTGCTTCACAGATAGCCCTCTGCTCATGCTCAGAGAAGCCAAATCCTGCCAACCCTGACAACTCCTATTCCACCGCCTCACTGTATCATGAAGGTGACCCTGGATTCCTGAAGTCTATCTCAGGAGTTCTGGTGGGTTTTACCAAGCTGGTAACATATGAATAAGGCATCAGTGTAGACTGGCTTTTTCCAAGAACCAGCTTACATAATTACAAAGAGGCTTGCCACCAGAAGGCAACGAGCTGGCTATTGCAACTATACACAGAACATTTGCAATCTGTATTGGTGATGGGAATACTGCATTGATGAAATTACAGACCTTCAAGGTAAAACCAGTCATGAGATTTCTGACCTGAGCAAAGTACAGAAACTACATAAACTTAGTCTTAATGAATTCTAATATCTTAGGCCATTTCCACACTGCACTGTAATAGTGCTATTATTCCACTTTCAACATCCTGTGGAATCCTAGGGTTTGCAGGTTAGGGAGGGGCATTCAGAATTCTCAGCCAGAGAGCTCTTTGGCCTCAGCAAACTACAAACCCCAGGATTCCACAAGATGTTGAAATGTGTTTCTTTAAGCTTGGGGTGGGAATCCTGTGGTTTCTAGACATTGTTAGATTTTATCTCCCAGCATTCCTTAGAACTTGCTATCCCAGCAAGGGCTGATGGGAAATCAGTTCAGCAGCATCAAACAACACTGGGATGAGACCAATATGGCAAAAGTTATTAATGAGGAAGAGCACAAAAGGTAAAAGTCCTCCACTCCTCTCCCCTTCCTGAGTTAACCGAATACTAGCTACTTTTTCTTTTTGAACTCAGTTTGCAGCAACTGCTGTAAGCTGAGGATGAAGGGGAAAGGAGGAGAAGGAGAGAGAAACTGGGACATTTTCAAAACAGCTGGGAAAGTGGGATGGAAGAAGACTGTCAGGACTGTCCCTGTCAAATCAGGACAGCTGGCTGGTATGTAACGTCTGGAGGGCTGCCCATCTCACTCCCCACCACCACTTTAAGCCAAAAACTGCATTACAACATTGGGAGAAATATTGGTTCATAATGATAATTGTGTTCCAATCTGTAACTAGCTTGGGAAATTCATATCAGATGTGGTCCAAACAAAATTGAAGTCCTTGTTCTCATTCTGGAATTATTGTTGCTGTATGATTTCAAGTTGTTTCTGACTTATAGAGAACTCAAGACAAACCTATCACGGGGTTTTCTTGGCAAGATTTGTTTGCCTTTGCTTTCCTCTAAGGCTGCAAGACTGTGACTTGACCAAGATTACCCAACAGGTTTCCATGTATGAGTGAGGATTTGAACCCTGGTTTCCAGAGTCATAGCCCAATGCTCAAACCTCAACACCATGCTGGTTTTCTCATTATGGAATTAATCCACTGTACAGTCAGATCTCCACATTTTCTGGGTTTAACTTTAATCAATTTCATTTTTTGCAGGTTTTTGCAATTCCTCCCCTGCCCCACCTCAAGTGCTTCCCTCTTCGTGGCTCCAATTAGGCCACAAAGGCCTTTAAAAACCCACTTCTAGTCCTCCACCACCAGACACTGCTTAGCCAGCTAAGGATGGCTCATGGACCAGTTTCTCAGCACCGCAAACTCTCTCTCAGTGCCGCCCACACACCCAAGGAAGGAGATAGGCAAAAGAGAAGAAGGATGGGGCAGCCATGCTGACCTGAGCAAAGTACAGAAACTTTGCTCAGTACAGCCATGCTGACCCATCCCCTTCCATCTCCTTTCCTTGACTTGGCTTGGATCCTGGGTGCCAACTTTCCCCACGATGCCTCAGCCCCGTTCCCACAGACACACACGTACATTTTGATATTTGAGGCTTTTCCACTTTTGTGGAGGTCCTGTGACCCTAACCCTGGCAACTCTAGAGGGCCAACTGTATTACCAAAGAATCGGATGAATAAGATGGAAGTTGATCAGGGAAAGGAGCAATGGATTCAAGCTGCAGGAAAGGAGATTCCACCTGAACCTCAGGAAGAACTTCCTGACGGTCAGGGCTGTCCGGCAGTGGAATATGCTGCCTCGGAGTGTAATGGAGTCTCCTTCCTTGGAGGTTTTTAAGCAGAGGCTTGATGGCCATCTGTCGGGAGTGCTTTGGGGGTGTTCCTGCATGGCAGGGGGTTGGACTGGATGGCCCATGTGGTCTCTTCCAACTCTACATTTCTATGATTCTATGATTCTTCTACACTTGTTGAATATAGGTGATTTTTTTCCATTGAGATTAAACTCAGAAGAAGAAAAAGGAGGGGGCAGAAGTTGCCTTTGAATGAGTGTGATATTACTGAAGATAATGCTGAGGAAAACAGGCAAGGCTAGTGTGTTTCTCACTTCATTACCGTCCCCGCCATCTCATGCTCTTTATTTTAACCACAGGATGTGAATAAATGAAGAACCTGACATTACCCACTGGTCTAGCTACAGGATGCAACCCAAAACACTGCAGTTGCTCAGTCTTTGATTTAAAATGATATAAAAACAATCATTGATCACTCACTGTCAGCATGCTTCATTGCCATATTCCATCGGCCTTGTTTAGCCCACTTTCAAAGAGATGCTGGATGTTTCAAGGGCAACAGTACACACTTCATCTAAGGAAAAGTTAAAGGTTTGTGGAGGGGGGAGAGCTTCGCCCATAGGTCACGTTTCATGTTATCCTTACCAGATAATCTTTTCCCCAAGGCTAAGCTTTGAAATGCAAGCCACATTTTTCTAATATGGGGGAAATAACAACTGCTCTCCACTCCAACCGTGTCTTCACAATGTATTTAAACAACCAGCACAAACTTCCTGAAAATCTTATTTAGCCACTTCTATTTGGGTCAATGTAAGTTTTGGCATAGGAAGCTCCAATCCAATGTTTGAACACAATTGTTGAGGTGCTGTTTCTGTATATTTTTCTGTATAAACTCAGCTCACAGTGTGTAGATCATGTGCTCTCCAACATTTTAAACAGAGACATGTGAAGCCAAGCAACATCAGAGTGTGGTCAAGCTGACGAAAGCTACTAATAATGAGAAACACCCAAGGTAGGAGAGAATGCAGCAGTTGGCTTTTGCTTGAGCCTTCAGGGAGGGGCAAGATTCTGCCTCTTCCTCCTCCTCTTCTTGTCCCCCCCACCACAAATGAATTAATTGAATGAAAATTATTTTTGTACTTTGAACTCAGTTTAAGAACTGAGAACTTCTCAGAACCAGAAGGAAATCTACTGATTCCAAAGATATATGTGGTCTCCCCAGACCATCAGCATCTCTGTTCCAGAGCTTAGTAAAGTCACATTTCACTACAATTCCCACCCCCAGCTAGTACAGCCACTGGTTGTGCTGGTTGGATGATTCTGGAAAGTGTAGTTTAAACAAGCTTTGAATCTTACCTGTGTTACCTTGTGGGTGTACCGTTTTTTGTTTTTCTTTTCTTGAAGGATAGGAGAGGATTCTGTTATTTTTACAGAGGGAATTTTCTTTCCTAAGAGCCATTTCACTCCTCTTCCTCCTCATTGTCAAAGTTTCCTCATCTCTCATACATCTAATTGCTCTGGGATATAAACTGATAATTTTAAGAATCTTTCTACCTCTTCTCTTTCCAATCCCTTATTCTCTCACTTTTACCAAAAGTGAAACTAGCTCTGTTGTGTTAGCTTAGCAGCCTCTTAGATAGCTTCCCTATCTTTAGTGGAGTTCTTACCATTAGTTTCTGTCTTTAGCTGTTGGCGTCTTTACTCCTAAATGGGAATTGCCATTGCACACGCACATACAGTCTCCATCGGATGCAACACTTTCTGTAAAATAAATAACCTTCTTTTGATTATGGTAATCATTTTCAAAAATGTCAAGCTCTGCTATGTAGCTATGTGTGGCCCCAGCATCTATCCTGATCAGTTATTTGTGTTTAATGGACCTTCCAAAGCAACACATGCTGTTGAAGCTTATAATAGTGTTTACTAATGTTTAGAGCTTTTGAAAACTGAGTATCCTTTGAATATGGAAATACTGGATGTCAGCAGGAATGATAAACTTTGGATATCTATTTTCCATCGTCGTCGTCGTCGTCATCATCATCATCATCACCACCACCACCACCACAATCATTTATGGCTTATACTATTCCATCTGTGTATCAAGCAGAATGCGATACCTTTGAATTTTATTTTATGTTAATGCAGATCTACTTTTTTTAAAAAAAAATCAGTGATTTGTCATAAAGTTATATCTTGCCTTTTTGGCAATAACTAGAAAGATCTGATTTGAATATGGTGGAAGAATGGAAAATAGTAATCCAGTGGAAATCTTATTTCTATGACATCAGAGATTTTATCCTTTGGATGGGGCTCTGCAACCATCTAAGGCATGCAGTTTCTTCCTTCCAAACCTGCCCCAGTCTTAGTTTGAACAGGATAATTTATAAAGTATAACTAAGGTCAGTGGCCATAGGTATTTATTTTGCTTCTTTATTTCTTCCAAAGTTCTTGTCTGTTACCAAGAGATTAGTCTTTTAAATAAAATGAATGTCTCTGTTGTTTATTGTGTCTATACCTGTCCTTAATGATGATTTACTAGCATCCATCTGAGATGCATGAAGTAAGAAATTCCTATTTCTCTTTATTTACTCTGGCCTAAATCAAATTGTTAGTCCCAGCTAAGGTAGATGCATTGAATCAATGGAACCTCTGTTAAGCGTTGACTTATCAAGTTCCTATTGATTAGATAGGTTTGGTCTAATGTGGAAGAACAAATGGATTTAGGCCATAGAAATTTGTTAGCTACTAGCAAGAAACAGGAAGAGTTAGAATGACCCCTGACAAGAAGAAAGTGACAATCAGGTTTACAGCTGAATATTTTTTAAAAAATGCCATAGACGATTTACATGACTTAAAAGTAAGTGATGGTTAAAAATTTTGTATGCTTTGACTCAGTCATAAATCAAAATTCAGACAATAGTAATGAATCATCAAATTAGGAAGGGTAGCTAATACTCCAGAAGACAGAATCTGACCTTGACAGACTGGAAAGCTGGGCTCAAGCCAACAAAATAAATTTCAGCAAGGATAAATGCAAGGTGCTACATTTAGGCAGGAAAAAATGAGATGCACAAACATAAGATGGGTGACACTTGGTTTGAAAGTGGTACATGTGAAAGACCTAAATTTCATAGTAGGCCACACCAAAAGTGTGACACAGTGGCCAAAAACACTCCTATGCAAATCCTGGGATGCTCTGTCCTATTCTGGACACCACAATTCAAGAAGCATATTGACAAACTGACATCATTACCACACTACACTGAATACACTGCCTCAGAGTGTGGTGGAATCTCCTTCTTTGGAGGCTTTTAAACAGAGGTTGGATGGCCGTCTGTCAGGAATGTTTTGATGTTGTATTTCTGCATGGCAGGGGTTAGACTCAATGGTCCTTGTGGTCTCTTCCATCTCTATGATTCTATGAATGAAATATCTGAAAGAATATCATGCAGAAGATATAGCAAGCTTGTTTTATACTGCTTGAGAGACTAGAACTCATACAAGTCGTTTCAAATTACTAGAAAAGCAGCCCCAACTAAATATTAGAAATAACGTCTTTACTATAAGAGCTGTTTCACAGTGGAAAACACTGTCTTGGAGAATGGTGAGCTCTCCCAGCTCTGGAAGTTTTTAGAAAAGGATTAGATTGTCACCTTTCAGGGGTACTTTAGTTGTCTACCTCCCCATGGTGGGTGGGTGGGTGGTTGGACTTGGTGGCCCTTGTGGTCCCTTACAAGTGCATGAATCTATCAAATCAGAAGAAGACTTGGAAGGGCAGTTGTAACAGAACGAGATAAGAACCCCAAATTTAAAGATATTTCATTCAATATCAGGTTGGAATTATCCATGTCATAGTACTTTTGATTTCTATGTATGCTTGTGAAAGCTGGAAAGGAAAGAAAGTTGGCAGGAGCAAAATAAACTCATTTGAAATCTGCTGCCAGAGGAGACTTCTGCAGATACCATGGAATGCCAAATACATACATACATAAATTTATTTTTTAAAAAGAAAAAACATATGTCTCAGAAGAAATTGGGTCTCAATACTCACTAGAAGCTAAAATGACTAAACTGATGCTGTTGTACTGTAGACATGAGATAACATGATTTACTGGAAAAGACAATATTATTTTGTAAAAAGGAAGAAGTAGGAAAGAGGAAGACCAACAACAGGTGGCTGGACTCAACAAGGGAAATCACAGCCGTGAGTTTGCAAGACACGAGCAGGATTTTTTTCATGACTAGGGCCATTTCTGCACTATACTGTTATAGTGCTATTATGCCACTTTCAATGTCCTATGGAATCCTGGGGTTTCCAGTTTAGAGAGGGGCATTTCGAATTCTCAACCAGAGAGCTCTTTGGCCTCAGTAAACTACAAATCCCAGGATTCCACAGGATGTTAAAAGTAGAATAATAGCATTATAACAGTGTAGTGCGGAGATGGCCTAGGGCTCTTAGAAGTCTCTCATTAATGGAGCAGACATAAATCTACTTCGATAACAACCAAATTTGTCTTGAGCTGATTTGAAATCTACCTAATTTGACTGAAGTCTAGTCTCAGTTCAGGTATCCAAGCTTTCCTGCCTTTTATTGATTTTTGTTGGTACAGTGTTTTTGTGCTACAGGTATTTCCTTTTTTTTTATTTTAACAAAAAAGAATAGTTGATGACTGTTCCATTTATTAGTAGCACTGGATGAAATTTGCACTGAAAGTTGCCTGTTTTGGGTGATCAGATCTTTCAGATTTCATAAAACAGGTGCAGGAACTCATAAGCAAGAGCATCTCTTAAGGTCTGAGGATTCCTCCCAAAAGTGATGCACATATCCTCTGTATGTGAGAGAGACTGTGTGTGAGTGCATGTACCTCTGCAGTTGCTAAGAAAATGATGTACAGAATAGAGATGTATCTGGTCACGAATGCTGGAATTTTTCAGACAAATAGATATGGAGTTTAGGACTCGAACAAGGCCTATGGGAGCTGAACAAGTGTTGTGCTGAGTGCTTGAAACAGATTGACTAATTTTTGCACTAGACATCCTATCTTGTAATTTCTATTGGGTAGGTGGCCTTATTCTTTCCTCCTCAAATAAGGGGATTTTGAGCTACATTCAGCAGCTAGCAATTCCAGTTGGACAAAGCTGCATGCAGAGACCAAGAGGAGCTACAGGAGATTTTTTGCTGCCACCTGCTGGTTGGAGTATTACAGTGTCACCGATTTGCTATGAACACCTGCTGAAACAATATACATTTGCAGTGCTGTCAAAAGTCTGCATCTTGATGGAACAGGCAGGAGATTCCCAGCTCACTGACCACAATCTTTAATAAGATGTGAGTACAAGCCATAAACTTTTAGTGCCACATCTGGACCTTGGGAAGAGTTTCAAAACTGGAGATCTCTTTATGATTTTTGTCCATCTTGCTATTGCTGCTGCTGTTTCATCATTTGGAAACACTTTTATTCATAAACAATTTTTTCTAGGAAAATCTTTAAAATTAATTCTGAAATTGGAGCAAGCACTTTGACTTGCATCTTTCATCTGATATGCATCTTTTTGTCGCATGCACACATTGATGAAACACCAGAAAAAGAGAAATTTCTTTTTTCCTGTGTTTATCTATCATCTATTGACCTTTACAGAAAGATTCTTTTGCGTTCTGTTTTGCTGATGTTTACTGGTTTCCTTCTGCATTTGGTCAAATGACATAGAAAAAGAACTGTCATGCCATTATATGCACCATCACTTTTTGGAGCAATGTTTCATCTGTGACACAGATAACATAGATGAAACACTAAAACGAAGTAATCTTGATGGCACATATGGTGATATCATAATTCTATGTACTTTAGTAAAATTGGGAGTGGAGACTTAAAGGAACTTCTGCACCTTGTACGTTTATTCATGTGTGAAACTTAATCCAAAATTTTGAAATTAAAAATGCAACAATGTTGTTTCTTTATGCCTCTCTTAATGGTGTGGGCCCTGGTTTAGAAGCAGAGTATGGTGTCAGGACAGAAGATGGTGACAACCTGAAACAAGGCAGCCATTTTGCCTCCAGAAACCTTTATTATCAGATATCACACCCTTTCACGGGTGCCTCTAGCATCCACACATTTTTCTTCCCTCAGCACCAGTATTCACACCCAAAATCTCAGCTCATTTAGGGACAGACAGCTTAAACTGAGATTCTATTCCCACCAGTGTGAGCAATATATTATATAGATATAGGGGAAAGACTCTTCTCTACTGTGCCCCTAGAGTAGTTAAGTCATAAATTCAGAGTTGGAATAGGGATGTTATTCTTCTTCTTTTTTTTTCTTGAAGAAAGTTAACAAGTTATTCTGGAAATTTTTGGCACAAAATTTTCAAAGCCTATTTGAAGTCCAGGATTTCTTCTGTGCAAAATGTACAAATGGGTCTTTCACACAGAAAATAACATTTTGTGCACAGTGTTTGTGCAGAAAATATGCTGTTTTCTGTATGAATCAACCAAGTAGGAATTTTGCGCAAAAGTCCCCAGTAACATTTTCTGTGTAGGAAGCAGCATTTTCTGCACAGAAAATAATATTTCTGTGCAGCAAGTGCTGTTTCTAGAGCAAAACAATCATGAGCAAATTTTGTGCATAGTAAGTTCCAAACTGCAAAGATCCTCACCAGTCTAGAATTCTTCTAATCAGAGTTTCTCCGGACTCAAAAAACATGTATTGTGACCATTTTTGAATTTTTTTGAATACTCTTTCGCTTTGTGCATTGGTAGGGATCTGAAAAGAAAATACAGGAATCCTCACCACCACCACCACCAGCAGACAGGCCACCTAATCTCTGTTTAAAAAGGTCCAATGGAGAAGAATCCACCATCCTTGCAAGTAGGATATTTCACTGCCAAATATGTGTTACCTTACCATACTGCTGCTATCAAATACATGGCTCTTGGAGTTCTTCCAGCTGTATGATTCCATTGCTAATATTGCAATCTAAAGCACACTTGCTTCAAAGAAAGGAATACAGAAAACAGTGGGACTTGGCTTTACATAAAGTGCCCAGATTACAAAGATCAAATTGGATGCTACTGTGGATTTCAGCTTTAAATTCAAATATTGCAATTCACTCATGAGCATTTTGACTGGCCACTAATTTTTGCTTTTCTTGGTTTTGTTCTGAATGGGGGAAAAAAGCACTAGGATGCTTGATTATAATTTATAAACTAGACATCCATGGGCCACAAAAAGAATGAAAAAGACAGTGTTTTACTGACTACTGCAATCTCTTTCTTTCCCTGTGTTTCCTTTGCTTTCTCATGTTGCTTTGTAACAAAGGTTAAAGTGCCAAACCTTTCATAGTGACCTTAGCATTTTATCTTCTCAGAAGGTATAAATCTTTGATAGCAAAAAAGTTCTCTCAGGGCTTTCAAAGAGCTCTGAAGTAAAATGCATATTCCTCTCACTTTGGTTTGTTATACACCGTTGAACTTGGATGGATTCCTCCTCTGTATGAGGATGTAACAGGTTGAATTGCCTTAACAAGAGGTGGAAATATACTTTCTATATGTGGTTGGACTGCAACTCCCACCCTACCTCATCATTGAATATGAGGACTAGCGCTTTTGGAAGTTGTTATCCAACAACTTGAGGAAAATGCATCCAGTCTTTGATTTTTCTTCACCTCTGCCTTAAACTGAGCTAGATCATTCGTTCAATTAGCATTGCTAAATGGAGGTGTTACCCCAAAGGGTGAGTGGCTCAGAGATCCACTTGCAGTGCCAGACTCTTCGTGGAAAGGTGGAGAATTATTAACTCAAAAGGGATGTCTGTGTGTGGGGGGGTAACCTTACAATATCTTTCCACCTATGTATATTGGTAGCAATGCAGGGATACCAGCTGGAGATTCAAAAAATGTTTTATTGGGGAAAATCACAAACACACACAAGATTCAAGCAGTCTCTAAAGGCTAATTGAAGGAAAGAAAGGAAAAATTGGATAGTGAGGATTTGAGATGAAATGGGCAACATTTACCTATCCTGAAGAGAAGAGACGGAGCAATGTAGCTCAGACTAGGAGTCTGAGGGTAGCACAACAATGGGAATCTGAGCAGCAGAATGTCAGCCTATGTCCGGTGTACTAAGTCCAGTGTACTATGAGTTGTCTATCTCAAAGCCAAGGTTTAAATATCCTTTCTCTGCCCCAAAGGGGAAGTTTTAATAACTCTCTGGCAGAGCAAATAATGGGGTCCAGAAAGGGCTAATGGCCATAGCATTAGATGACAAAGCATTGATGGGAATCATGATAACATCTTAATGTCTGAACAGATGAAGATACAAAGGAGGGTTTCATCATGAAGAGGAGATAAGTTGATGACCATCCGTTGCTCTATTGAGACAACTTTGTGCGCTATTGTGTATGAAGATTGAGTTGTTGAGAGGATTATCACAAGCTCATCAACACCGTAGTTTCCTGACTGATATGACCTGGTCATGCCCTGAGGTCCCATCTGACCTACTTTTGCATCACATGTGTTCAGCCAGTCCTCCTTGCCAGCATGGCCATAACAGTGTATGATTTATATTTAGTGTCAATTAAATAATAGTCATACAATGGAGTGGAGGTGTACAGTATGGTAACAGAGGTGATTGCTGAACCATGTCAAGACTGGGCTGTAGATGAAATGAACCAGGAGCACATACTGCATGTGTCTCATTGTGGCAGTGATACTTTTGATTAATCCCCTGTCACCCCACTTTTTCAGCTGCTTTTAAAAGATCCCAGTATCTCTTTGCTCCTCCCACCCTTTGTTCTCAGCTTACTTCAGTTATTTCAAACTGAGGTCAGAATGCAAAAGCAATTATCTCAGAGGAGAAGTAGTAGCGGAATCTTGCCTTTCCCGGTTGATTCAGGCAAATACGAAGTGTTGTAGCATCTCCTTGCTTGTACACTCTTCCTAGGCAATTTTTGCCATCTTGATCGCACTCTGATGTTGCTTGACCACTTGTCCTGGTTTTCATCTGTGAAATGTTGGGTGTTATACAGGAGCGAAGAAATAATCCAGTTGTCAGGCTTGAAAAAAAATCTGAACTTGGGGCCATGTAGGAAGACAGGAATGGCACTAAAATATACAGAAACACACTAGAGCTCAAGAAAAACCACCTTGCTACACAAGAAAGACTGAACCTAACAGGAACTGCTCTTTCCTTGCAGTTCACAGGTCCTAAGGACCTTCTGTATGCAAAGTATGTAAAGTCTAGTATGCCAAAGAAATGCATCGTATTTATGCCCTTTGGCTACAATTCTTTTATTCTTCCACTACAAGGACCTGTAGTGAATGGCCCAGTCATTAGCACAGATCCATTTTGAGTGCCACTGTGCTACAATAGATATAAAGAATTAATTTGGGCCTCTTTCACGAACTTCTAATTTTTAAAAAGCTCATTTTTTTCCCTGCAGAATTTATGAAGTAACTTGCTGATTTCAATCAGCTCTTATCAAAAGCTCAGCCATCTGTTTATGGCCAAATTTAATAGATGCTGCTGTTTCAATTATGGGAAGGAACATATTGTACCTTCCAGTTGTACAGTTGTTAAAGATGAGGAGTATCTCAAGGGGGAAAGGTGGCAACTGTAATTCACAGGGACACCTTTGTCCACATATTCACCACAGGTACAACTGAATCCACAGTAATTCAAATACAAACCCTAAAGAGGTTGGTAAAAAAAATTAAATTTCCTTGCTTAGATGGGCAAATCCATCAGTTTTTGTTTTCTCTCAAATTTGCCCTGAGATCCTATATTACTTAGTTACAAATCTGTGATATATCCTGTCCCAACCACCCAAACCTACCTTAAAAATCAGTGATGTAGACTCGAGTCAATTGACTCAGATTCAAGTTGGACTTAAGTTGCTTCAATCATAGACTCACAGAATCACAGAGTTGGAGGAGACCCCAGGGGCCATCCAGTCCAACCCCTGCTATGCAGGAACACACATCAAAGCACTCCAGACAAATGGCCATCCAATCTCTGCTTAAAAACCTCCAAAGAAGGAGACTTCATCACACTCCGAGGCAGCATATTCACTACCAGACAGCTCTGACTGTCAGAAAGTTCTTCCTGGGGTTTAAATGGAATCTCTTTTCCTGCAGCTTGAATCCATTGCTTCTTGTCCTAGTCTCTGGAGTAGCAGAAAACAAGCCTGCTCCCTCCTCGACATGACATCCCTTCAAATATTTAAACGTGGCTATCATGTCCCCTCTTAACCTTTTCTTCTGCAGACTAAACATACCCAAGTTGCTAAGCAGCTCTTCATAGGGCATGGCCTCCAGACTCTTCACCATCTTGATCGCCCTCCTCTGGACATGTTCTAGCTTGTCAATATCCTTCTTGAAATGAGATGCCCAAAACTGGACACTGTATTCCAGATGAGGTCTAACCAAAGCAGAATAGAGTGGTACCATTACATCGCTTGATCTAGACACCAAATTCCTATTGATGCAACCAAAAATTGCATTGGCTTTCTTGGCTACTGCGTCACACTGCTAACTCATGTTCAGCTTGTGATCTATCAAGACTCCTAGATCCCTTTCACATGTACTGTTATCCTGTATTATGGGTTGAAAGTATTATCCTGGTGCACCTATGTTGCAAGCTGAAGAGACTTCTATCACTCACTGTAGCTGCTGGCTCATAAGATAGGTTTGGGGTGCCTTTATGATTGTGGCAACAGTGAATAGGGAACAGTTACAGCTCTGTAACTCTAGGCCGTAAAGTAACTAGGTCTAGGTAACTGAAATACAGGATGCTAGCCCTGATTTTTCCATGGAATTCACAAAGGAATTTGCAAGTTTTGCAAAATTCTCAATTAAAAAAAAATCTAACAAAACTAAATTCTAACCCATGCCCACTACTGCCACTGAACTACAGTCCTGTTAGTCTGGGCTGGGAAAAATATGACCCTCACAATGTTGTTGGACTGCATCTCCCTGCATTTCTCACTGTGGGCTATGATAACTAGGGCTGATGGAAGTTACAGTCCAACAATAGCTGGAGGATCATACTTCTTCCACTCCATGCCAATAAGACTCAGAAACAATTAGTCCATTGTAGTGCTTACATGATGTATTGGTGGTCTTTGCAGCCATTCACATGTCATTACAAGATACCAGCCTTCATTTACATGTAGTAACATTTTCATTCATTTCTTGGACCTTTCTTGAGATATGTATTATAGATTAGATGTAGTAACATTTTTGTCCATTTCTTGTACTTTTCTTGAGATGTGCATTATATGGCCTTCCTTACCTTAATATTCCATTCCATTACTAGTAAACCCCCAGGGTCTTGTAAGTGCTCAATTCTTCTCTAGACTGTTCTTATTTAAAAGAGAACAAAATTGGAGGGGGGGAGCCCCACGTACGTCACCAGTTTCAGGTGCTTTTAATGTTTCTGTGTTTGGTTTTCAAAATACCCCTGAGGTTTGTGAAAGGTGGTGGATCAAGTGAGTCCTAATGCCCATCTGAGATCCACAGGAATAAACTGTCTTTTTACAGATTTAAATTGTCTTTTTACAGTTTCACTATCCATCTTTCTGCCTCCTCCTAAGGCACATGTTCTGTGGTGTGAGCCAGTTTGTGAGGTGCAGAGGGCTGCATAAGCCAGAAATATGTAGGTATAAACTGTCTCTGAGACCACCGCTGCTCATCTTCAGATATGTGAGTTGGTTTAATGGAGTCTCTGGCGGTATCACTTACGCTTCCTGAAGTTGAACGGAAGGGCAGGAGGAGAGAATGAGAATCGCAATGGAGCTGTATTTCAGCATGCCACCCTGATCCATCTTCTAGTTATTTCCCTCCCGGCTCTCATCTCTCTGAACTGGAATCACAAACTGAGATAGACAAATTTCAGAATGATTCACATTATCATGGGACTAGTAGATGTCGCAGCAGAACACAGCAAAGGACAGAGTGTTGTAGGGTTGCTGGGTCAGGAGCTTCCCAGGCCCTGAGATTTCAAGGCAAAAATCTGAGACCTAACGATGGATTCCGATGATGTCACTAATCTTGATTTATCCTCTCAGTTGCTCAGATTCAAATAAATGGCATTTGTGGACTACTTGTCTATGCCCTCCTGCACAGCCTGGATGCAGTGCTTGATTTGAAAATAAAGGAGAAAACCACAAGGGCCCTGGAAAGTCTAGAGTGGTTGTAGCAGTGGGGACCAGCAGCATAAATGAAGAAAAACATTCCTGGCTTGACCATAGTACATGTGGAAAGGATATAGGAGTCTTAGTAGACTTTGAGCTGAATGTAAGTTAGCAGTGTGATGCAGCAGCTGAAAAAGCACTATGACTCTGAGACAAGATCTGTTCTGACGATCTGTATTCTTTACCTGTGTAGTTCTCTGCCCAAACTGTATTCTTTACCTGTGTAGTATTTTGCCCAAAGCTCTACCTCCAGATTCCTAAAAGGTTTTTTTGTCCACCCATAAAAAGAAAAGTGTCAATTTTTCTTTCTCATCCTTAAGGCTTTTTTTGGACAGCAGGCGGGAGTGGAGTAGTCAGAATCATGAAGCCTGATCAAAGCTTCCAAAAATGTGTTAATCATTAAATGATCAGTTTGTTAGTTTTTGCATACCTGATCTTTTATATTGGAGAGACCATGGATTGAACCTGGGATTTCTGGCTCCTGCATGGGTGCTCTACCATTGATCCTTGCAGAACAAACTTCATGATTACAAGTGAGGAGGCAGAGGGAAAGCAATGATTCAGCACTACAAATCTCTCTCTCTCTCTTCTCCATAGGCTTTGAGGAACTCAAAACATTTAGTTCAAACACTAGATTTGCGCCCTTTTCGCACACAGTTTATTTTGCGCAAGGGCCCTTTGAGTGTCACATGAATGGGAGCATCAGTCCGTACGATGCACTCCCACTCATGCGACGCTCACGAGCCTAAAGTGGGCCGCGCGCGCATTTTTTTGTTTTCGGCTCTAAGCCGAAAATACTGCATGGTCGCGCAATGCTCGCGGGGCCCTCACGCACTTACCTGCGTGTGGTGCGCTGAACAAGCCGGCCCGGTTGCACTTCCTCCCCCAGCACAGCCTACAGCTCCCAGGCTGCGCTGCAAAAGGAAAGGGTGGGGTGCTAGCGTGACGGTTGCGCAACTGGCAAGCCGCTGCGGGAGGCAGAAGGGCTGTCGTGAGCAGCTTGTGCAAACGGCTGCTCGCGTGAGCACCGTTCCCCACTGCAGCGATGAAGGTAAGGTGCGAAAAGGGCCTTGATCTTTCCAGCCAGCCATGTATTGCTCCACTTATAGTGAATCAGTGTCCCCTAATTGAAATAAACACAACATTCCTTTGATAAGATTGTCAAAGATTGATGACATCATTCCTTATTAAGTGTCAACAAATAAGGCATCAAAAGGTAAATGAAGTTTATATATTGATGAAGCTGGTTGAGGGCAGAAGGAAGAGAAGAGAGATGGGGATTAATAAAGGTGGGGAGGCTTAATTGAACAAGTTGTTCCTCAGTTTGATGGCTTTTAGTGGTGCTGAAGTCCCACAATCACAGGCAAAAACTCTATTATGGGCCTTGTAGTCCATCTGTAAAAAGAAATCTAGGTTGGGGAAAACAGCCAACAAAGCATTTCTGAAATAGCCAATAACAAAATGAAGTCGAACATCATACCAATTTTTATAATCCTATAGTCTGTTCTGAAAGCTAATGGTTTCAATAACGAATTTACTTAAATGAATTCAATGAATTAAGTTTCAGTTATTAGTGTCATCAACAATGAATTAATCTCCCAATTTCTAAGGTTTAGGATTAGCAAATTCGTTTTTAAACCTAACATTCTAAGCTCTTATTCTAACCTGATTCATCCTTATACACTATCAAGGAAAATGTCAGAAATTCTGTTATTGGTCCAAGCCTCGAGAAGATGGTGGGATTCTCATCCCCATCCCCCATTCTTGGAGAATGTTGGGTTTTTTTTTCTGAGTAGCCTTTTCACATTTCTGCAAAATGAGCAAAACTTGGAAGATAATTTGCACTATCACATGAGCTACTACTTTCTATGGTTTGAGCCAAGCACAGGAATTTAGTGTGGTCACAACCATCCTGACATGTTTCTTTATGGTACATTCCATGGATGCAGCCATGTGGAGGAAGGAACCTCTGATGTGGTGTGGCCATGCTGACAGATGCTATGCCCAAACAACAGTTTCTGTGAGGGGGAAAGGAAAACAGGTATGTTAGCTTCCCTATGTGATTGTGCCCATAGGAATCAAATTTGTAAGGTGTTGGGCAGTATCTGAGCAACACTACATAGCAGGTTCTTTTCTTACTTCCCAGGTTCATTTTCCAAAAAGTCTATCTTTTAGCAGGAAGTTTAATTGCATTTGTTTATTTAAGTAAATTTTAGACAAAATTTGTATTTAAATTTTGTAGGGTTTCCAGATTAAAAACCTGAAACAGTCCCGGCACCTTAAATAGATGTGTAGAAGAAGGAATTTCTTGTTTCCTGTTTGCGTGACACAGTATCATAGAGTTGGAAGGTGTCCTAAGGGCCTTCAGGTCCAACTCCCTACTCAGTGAAGGATCTGTCCCTCCCCGTCCAACCTTTTTCTGAAAAGAAGGAGACCCCCACCACTTCTCTAGGCAATTGGTTCCACTGCCAAACCCCCTCACTGTCAAGGAGTTCCTCCTAATGTTCAGTTAAAATCTACCCTTCAAATGCTTCAAACCATTAGACATCTACCCTCTGAAGTAGCAAAGAACAAGCCTGCACAACCTCTTTGTGTAGCCCCTGAGGTATTTAAAGTGCAATCATGCTATCCCTCAGTCTTCTTTTTATCAAGTTGAACATGTCCAGCTCCATCAACCTCTCCTCATATGTTTTGTTCTCCATGTGTTACCCTGTTTTCTTAGGACTCCATTAAAGAATTCCCAAAATCTGTCAAAATTTGTCTCTTGTGGGGAAAAATTAGCTCTGCACTGCTTTAGCTATGCACAGAGGACAGGGTACAGGATCTTTAACCCAATGTTAACCAGGTAAGGCCAGAAATCACACAAAGGGATACGATGAATAACTTTTATTGACTAACAATAGTTTGTTATTAAGCTAATATACACCTACACTCACTCAAGAGCTAATAGATTATAGAAAGTTAAAATTCATACAATCACTCACTCATCTTCACACACACTGCAAGCATACAAGAATATAGCAAGTTAGAAAGAGATGAAAATTAGGAAAGAGAGAAAAGGAGACATAAAGGATTTGATACCAATCCAGAAGTCTTCAGTTGGAAGAAGCAAACTCAGCCACGCCTTGAAGAGCTGAGGGGAGTTTACAAACTTCATTGTTTTGCAGATTTGAAAGAGACTACCAATTCCTTCAAAAGAATCTCTCCGGCTCCAACTCCAACTCTCAAAAAGAATCAGAAAAATCCCTAGTTATATGTCCCATGCCCTGGGAAAAGCCAGATGTTCCATCTTTTTATTAAGATGGAGTATTCCTTTTTAGTTCAAAGAAAATACAACCAAAACACCCTTGTTGTTTCCTGCCAGATAGTATCTCTCTCCGGAGATGTAAGCATGCCTTTAGGTGTCAGATTCCAGGCCATTTGCATTATAAACAGAGAGTAATTCTTTTCCTGATGGCTGCTGACCATCCTTTCAAGTTTCCGTGAGCCAATTTGCCAGATACCCCAGAATGTAAGACAGAAAACAGAGATTTTCTACCTACATGTCCTTTCAGTATCTCTATGACTCACTATTTTTGATATAAACTAATTAGGTTCTCAGGACGTGGTCTTTGGGGGGTGCTAGGGGTATAACACATGCCTCTTACTAACCTCATTACCCTGCTCTGAACCTACTTCAACTTGTGTATATCTTTCTTAAAATGAGGCACCTAGAGCTGAATGCAGTACTCAAGGTGAAATCTGATCAACGCAGGATATAGTTGGACTATTATTTCCCTCAACTTGGGAACTATGCTTCTATTAATGCAGGCCAAAATAGCATTTGCCTTCTTTGCTGTAGCATCCCACTGCTGGCTCATGAAATGATTTTTCTATTAATGCAGACTAAAATTCAATATGTGCTGGACATATAGTATCTGCCAGAATTCCTTCTTCTACATAATCATTAAAGGAACAGGAATGCTCTCCAGTTTTCACTTTGGCAATCCCATTTGAGAATGTTAGAGGTTTTAGATTGGCGTGATCATTCTTCCCTCTCCTAGAAATAGGAATTCAAAAATATTTCTGTAAGGTATTTTAGGCTCCAGGCTAAACATGCACAGCTCCCTAAGCCATTCGTCATAGAACATGGTTTCCAGGCCTTCTTCCATTTTGGTCACCATCCTCCAGATATGTTCCAGCTTGTCAATATCTTTCCTGAACTGTGATGCCCAGAACTGGACACAGTGTTCCAGGTGAGGTCTGATTAAAGCAGAATAGAGTGGCCAGACCAAAGCAGAACAGAGTGGTACCGTTGCTTCCCTTGACCTAGACACTATACTCCTTTGATGCAGCCCAGAATCACATTGGCTTTTTTTTTAGCTCTCACATCACACTGCTGATCCATGTTCCGCTTGTGATGTACTAAGATGCCTATATCCTTTCCACGTATTCACAGATGCACAGCTGGATGAGCAATGCTATATTTATCAGAAGAGTGGAACAGCACACCATCAGGTAACTACATGAGTACAAATTAACACTGAAGAAGCATGATGTAGGATCTCAGTAATTCATAAATTCATTCTCTGTACATCCTTTATGCATCTGATAAAGACCAATGGGCATAGCATCATTTCTATGTTTTGTACAGTGAAACTGCCACCAGAAGCATTAAAACTATGTTAATTTGTAGAAGTTTAACTGATCTAGGCTAATAAAGATTCAGAAGAACAAAGACCTATCCAGCCTAGTACTCTGTTCCCGAAGTGTGGCTGATGGCTATGGGAATCCTACAAATTGGATATGCATCTGTGCCCTCCACTCATACTCCCAAGCAACTGATAAACAGACACATTCTGACCATAGAAAGGAGAGCATATAGTCATTCTGATTAGTAGTAGTGATGGCCCCATCTACCATGAATTCATGGCCCTACCATGAATAGTCTTCCTTTGAAGCCAACCAAGTATCCCATGATAGTGAATTCCACAGTGTAACTATGTATTGTATGAATATCTGAGCATTCACTTTCCAGGGACAGACCTGGATCCTAGGCCCTTTCCATGGATGTCCGTTCTCTCATGATGGCAACACGAAAAGAGCGGGACCACAACGATGCTTCTGCATGATGTCATTCCAGTCCTGTCCTTCTCTCATTGCCAACTGACATGATCACGGAGTTAATAATTGATCAGTTTGCCCCATCAATGACACCCAATGATGTGACTCTCCTGAACTTACCTGCCCTGTGGAAGGCTCAGAAGCGTGATAGAGGTGCTTCCTGCCCCAAAGTAGCATGGGGAAAGTGCTCAGCAGTGCTGTGGAAAGAAGAGGCATGTCCATCATGCTCCCTTCCACAGGGAGCTGGTCTGGTACAGAGGGGAGTGTTCCTGTCACACTCCTTTCCTGGCAGAAGTGCTGCCAGAATTGTGACCAGAGGATAACGCAGTATGGTAAGGTGAGGAAAGGCCCCTAGTATGCAGGCATAACTTTCCCTGTCGCTTTCATGCTTCTCATTGCTGACTTTTTCTTCAACCAGTTCAGGATGGGAAACATACATGTGGTATAACAGGTGAAAAACTTGTCAGATCCTTAATGTTACAGTCAGCTTTATGGAGAAATTTTGAAATGCACAGTGTATAAGAAGGGACAAAAAAAAAAAAGCTTCTAAATATGAAAAGAGTAAACCACAGCCCTTCTTGAACAGAAACTTTTATTAACATTTCAAATTGCTTGCAGGGCACAGAAAGAAAATGTAGTGAAACCTAATAAATAATACAGTGAGCTTCTGAAAAGTAATTTTGTAATAAGTGAAGGGTATATTTGTTTATTGGAGTAGGAAAGTTGAATTACAGGACATCAGAACAACGTTTTTAAATATTAGAGGTTTTATGCCTCCTGAGCAAGTTGACTCAAGCCAGCTGTACCACACAAACTAGGATATGAAGGTCTCTTTGGGATGGTGGTTCATATTACCTTTATTTCCTTTGGTGGCTGAATGCTGAGTGAGATTTAGGAGATGACTGTAAACGAAAGAACAGATGAAAACAATCTCCTGGTCTTTGATTTCTTTTTATTCTATTGGTTGATTCTTATGGTAAGATTTTTTTTTTCTTTTTTGGAGCAGAAGCGGATGCAGGTACACAGTGAGCTGGACCACATGAAGCCGAACTAAAAGCATTGCAGTAATATTCAGGAAGGAACCCAGCTGGAGTGGGAAAGTGGTTGGCCACAGGCTTTAGGAGAACAATACAGCTGCACAGTTTATTCATCTTTCCATGACATTTGCTGGAAGCTCTGGTGAATGGGCTTGGCTCATGCTTAGGATCTCTAGCTCTGAGTGTTATTTGAAGGACCAGGAAGAAATTTTCTCCCATGGCAAGGTGGCTTTTGGATTGGAGAGATGGGTCATTGGTTTCTTTGTCTGCCTTCCCCTCAGCAAATGACTTGGCTACCTCGATCCATTTTAGAGTAATGTGCTCAGCAAGTACATTTCTATAATGCACCTGCTCCCTGCTCATAGTACATTGTGACTTTAAACAAATGTGTTGATCCCCAGGAGTTTGATGGATAGCACTGCCTTTGTCCTGGGGATTTAACCAGATTGGTTCTCCTGCTTCAACAAACCAGGATGTATCTATACTATGCAATGACACTCCCGGTTCAACTTTAACTGCCCATGGTATCATTTTAAGGAATCTGATGTTTTATCATCTTTATCTTAGGGCTTGTAGTTTGGGGCACAATACTTAGCCAGCAAGGCTTAGTGGTTTAGTTGTTGAACTAGGGTTTTGGAGACCAAAGTTTAAAACCCTGCTCAACCATGGAAACTCATTGGGTGACCTTGGGTGAGTCATACTATCTCAGCCTCAGAGGAGGGCAATGGCAAAACTCATCTGAACAAACTATGCCAAGAAAACCCCATGATAGGTTTGCCTTAGAGTCACCATAAGTCAGAAATAATTTGAAGGCACACCACAACAATACTTAGAACTCTCTACTTATGTTTTAGCTCTAGAGCTATTCTGCAAGGGAGTTCTCCAGCACAGAATTCTCTGTACCTCACCAAGCTATAAACTCTAGCATTCAAGCCATGAAACTTAAAGTGGCAAATTGCTGTCATAATGTAGTGTAAATACATATCTAGTTCACACACCCCTCCGTCACTATTTTTATAGAAAAAACTTTATGACCATACATTGGCTTGCATTGTCACTGTATTGTGTGATGTAGACAAATGCACAGATGATTAACTGAATGCTTTCCCTTCCACAAAGGGGAAATAGGATGGCCTTAACCTAGACTAGGGTAAAACTGTCTATCTGGCCTTAAAATGTTCTTCTCTGATTTCCAGTGGCTCATCAAGATCCCATTTAAAGCTGTCCATTTTCCTAGTTCTTGTTGTCTGAGACCCTTTAGTTGATAATTCTAGGGAATCAAAGTAAGATCAACTGTGTGCTAAGCATTTATTTAGCTACAGATACTTTCAAAGACAAATCAATCTATACCTTTAAAAAAAAACAACACAACCTCGGATGAGATTATTTTAAGAACTACTTAAGCCCATATAAATTTAGCTTGAAGATTCTCCTCTCTGTTCTGTTATTTGTTCATATCAGATAAGAAGATGCTTAAGACCCTTCCATTAATGTGTTAACACAGCAGTGGTGGAAATTCCTTCCCTGGAGAGATCCAACAGGGCCCTCCACTTGCTGCCTGCCAGTGAAGACCTGCTGTATTCCACAAGACTTTCTATGAGTATGAATTGATGATCCATGTGATCCAGTTGTTCAAGTGTCTTTTGCATTCTCTTATGTGTCCTTTTTCATTTTCTATTACTTCGTTTTGTTAACCATACTGTTATCCTATTTTGAAAGGCTGGATCTTGAAAGACACGATATTCATGATTAAAATAATGCAGATGAATAAGTACAACCAAAAAACATGATATTATGGATGGGGGAGTGGAATGAACTAATCTTGGACTGGTGCCCCCAAATGCTGTGTATCAATCAGGCTTTTATGTCTGTGATATTGGGACAAACTTATTTATAAGGACAATGATTTCAAAATAGCTACTCGGGCTCCTGTTTCTGCCATTATAAAAGTATATGTTCAGGGAGCATATATAAGAACTGCATGAGTTATGTTCATGTCATGGCTGTGTCTCAGTCCATTACTATGGAATATAGCAGTAATTGCATAACCATTGATCAAGGTAGCTAAGATGATATTTTCCCCAAATTTCTGGCAGTGACGCAGATATTTTTGTTCTCCAAACAAATGATCCTTCTTCCTGAAGCATTAGAGGTGAGTACAAATAACCTGCTTTGTGGCTTGTTTCTTGGATCAATATTACTTATAAAATAGGTTCCTAAAATAACTTGGTGCTGTTTTAGAGCATTTGGTTAGCATGGAATGCTGAAGAATATCTGCTAAATGAGAATGCCTTACAGGAATAAGAGCCATTGAACTAGGAATACTTTTTGTGTGACACAACTTGGAGAGAAGGCAAAGCAGTGTTGGCTAGTGTCTCCCAGATTGGGGGCTGGTGAAAGTGATCTAGGTTTTACATTGAACTATCCAAGGTGTTGGACCTATTTGTGGACAAAATGATGAATGCTCTTGTGACCAAAATTTTTCCCCCAATCCTGAAGAAGATGGAAGTTCACTCCTAATTTCAAACAACTGGTATTTTTGATGTTAAAGAATGCTCATTTATTCATAGATTCAGGGTTGAGCAAAGTTTGGCCCACGGGCAGGATGTGGCCCACCAAGGCCATTTTTGGGTCCTCCAGTGCCACCTTAGGAATAAAAATTGTCCCCAAATGCCCTTTAGGGCCATGGGTGGCATTTTTATCATGTTTGGGGCCCAATTTATGCCCAAGTGTGGCATCTTTTGGAAACAGGAAGTGAACTATAAGTGACTTCTGCTTGTTTCCCGTTGCTAAAAGATCTCCCCTGGCTCAAAATGGCCCAATAATGCCTTAAAACATAGCGAGAATGAACCTCATGTCCCCTAGAGGATATCTGGGGTCTAAACTGTTATTTTCTTATGGAAGTGCCATGGGAGTGAAGACCTCCTGAGAGGCTAATGTGTCCCCCTGGCCTTCCACAGTTGGCCATCCCTTCCTTAGAATTTGCAAGAATTAATTACAAGTAACTGATTATTTGTAGTGAAAGGCAAAATAAACTAGTTGTGTTGGGCTATGAGTCTTAGAGACTAGGGTTCAAATGTCTGCTCAGACATGAAAACCAGCTATGTGGCTTTGGGCAAGTCACCCTCTCTCAGCATCAGGTGAAGGTAATGGCATGCCCCTTCTGAATAAATCTTGCTCCAAAAGCCCCATGATAGGTTTGTCCTTAGCGTGTCACAGGTCAGAAACAATTTGAAAGCAAAGCACTGAATAATAATGAAGGCAAAGCAGTGGCAGATGATAACTTCTAAATCAGTGGAATGGTAGATCCATTGTAGGCTTTAGTCGGAATCTTGAAGGAGCTATTCAAGATGCTAGACCAGTTTGGGAATCAGGATTCAGCATTTTGGATACTTCCTTTAAAGTTTAGATTTGTCTTCATTCACTGCTAATAATAGTTAATTTGAAACAACCAAGGCATAAATGAACCACTTTGCAATAACCTCACTCTGACTGCTTTATTTACCTTTATAGTCACTGTTCCAAGTTGTAATGAATGATAAATGTAAATATCTCTGGCATTCCTTGCTTTTTCTCTTTGCTTCATTACTTAGTCTGTTTTGTCACACCGCCACTGCCTTGTAGCATTCTGTTTTTGTTGTTGCTGTTATTGTTGTTATTGTGTGCCTTCAAGTTCTTTACAACTCACAACAACTCTTAAGATGAACCTATCATAAGGCGGTGTAAAATCATGGCGTTTTCTTGTCAAGATTTACTCAGAGGGCATTTGTCTTTACTTCCTCTAAGGCTGAGAGAGTGTGACTTACCCAAGGTCACCCAGTGGGTTTTCATGGCCAAAAATAGGATTCGAAGTCTTGGAGTTCTAGTCCAGGATTCAAACCACTATACCACCCTGGTTCTCAATACAGTCTTAGCTTAGATGACATTACTGTCGAAGAAATGAAGCTATATAAAAGGCCAAGTAGCTTCCCATTGGATCCTTCAGTCACTTGATCTGCATAGGCTTAAAAGGTGCAGTAATCCTTCTGGCCACTTGCAGAAGGGCAGTGCATGACAACCAAGCCCTGCTAGATTCAAACCCTGATCTCTAGCATCATAGGCCATTTCTACACTATGCTGTTATAGTGCTATTATGCCACTTTCAATCTCCTATGGAATCCTGAGGTCTGGAGTTTAGGGAAGGGCATTTAGAATTCTCAGCCAGAGAGCTCTTTGGCCTCAGAAAACTACAAACCCCAGAATTCCACAGGATGTTGAAAGTGGAAAAGCAGCACTAACAGTGTAAGGTGAAAATGACCATAGTCTAATGCTTAAACCACCACGCCATGCTGGCTATCTTGATTTTTTTAAAAAAGAAGTAACTATAAATAATTATAGAAAGGGGGAAAGGGGAGGGAGAAATGTGGCACTATCTTTGAGACTTTTTTGTTTAGCACGAGCAAAAAACAAGTTAAGTCTTAAAGATGCTGACGCATTTCTCCTCCCTCTGCCTCCTTTCTGTGCTGCAACAGACTAACAAGGCTACTTCTTTAAAAACAACTATGTCAGTCTTGTATAATGAGAAAAGAAAAAATATATATATTTAGTTAATGTCTGAAATATAACAGTAGGTTTTGGAGGGATTGGAACCATAAACCAGAATCTATTGCTTTTTAAAAGTAATTTTCGAGTCTTAGCTTCTGATACAAGGCCTGCCCTCTACTATTCCAATACTTCAAGACTGGCTTCTGTCGAAAATTATGAGATAAGCATGAGTGAAATCTATTAATTTGGCATCTCCTTCTCCTCAACCTCCTTCCCCCTCCCTTTAGGAACATCTGTATCTTCTATCTCCTGCAACCTGATATATCATCACCTCCATGCAGACTACTCTTTCCCTTGATAGCTTCCATTTGATATAAGCATTTACTGTTACTGCTAGATTTTTTAGAATTGGGAATGGCCTGCTAGAATATTTATAAGCCTAAAATTGAGAAATATAACTGAGGCCAAGGTAGAATGCAAAATACAACATACGGTTTTCATAAAGTGCACACTGGAATAATTAAGCAGCCAAGTCACATTGCTAGATTCTCTTTGGGCTTAGAGCAAAAGAAAATAATAAGACACCAGAGGACTTGTGCAAATCCAGAGAATCACAAAGTGCCTTGTTTCTTATTGTGACAGTATTAAGATCATTACTCACAACCGGTCCTTTATTCTAGAATAGCAGTAGATAAGGTGCAGCCTTGAGTTGCCTATTGCTCACAAAATTTTTCCTGAGCTCTGGGCCTTTTGATGGCTGAACACTGGGGAAAAACAAAACTGGGATTTTTCCAGTTCTAGACACTTCTAGAATATTAATTGAGGGAGTTACTGGGTTGACTTCTCCCAACTCCCAGCTTAAAGCCCCCCAGATAGCCATCCAAGTACATCCATTATTGTGTTTCTGGTTTTGCCCCAAGATTTTAGCTGTTTTCATGCCTGTCATGGCCTGCAGAAGATGAGAGGGGGGATTTGGCCACTGGTGCCATCGTCCATCCAAATACTAGAAGATATCAGTTGGAATTCTGTTGACTGGCATCTACTAGAGTAGACCCACTGAATCAACTGTTGAATGATGAGTCAACACATAGGAAAAATCCAATCCATTTGGTGACTCTACTGTAGTTGGGACTAACAATAGGATTTAGAGCAGTGCTTTCCAAACTTTAGTCTTCCAGATGTTTTAGATGTCAGCTCCCAGAATTCCTGACTATTGGCCCAGCTGACTGGGGTTTCTGGGAGCTGAAATCCAGAATAGCTGTTGGACAAAGTTAGGGAGCCACTGATTTAGACCAATGACTGGCTTATATGTGTGGAGGCATAACTTGACTGCTTCCCATTTTATGACCACATGCTTGATGACTCAAAGATATGTGTGCAAACATTTCAATGTGGTGATTTGAATTTGGATCTTAGGCCATTTCCCCACTACACTGTTATAATGCTGCTATTCTTCTTTCAACATCCTATGGAATCCTGGGGTTTGCAGTTTAGAGAGGGGTCTTTAGAATTCTCAGCCAGAAAGCTCTTGGACCTCAGTAAACTACAAACCCCAGAATTCCACAGGATATTAAAAGTGAAATAATAGCACTATAATAGTGTAGTTCAGAAATGGCCTGAATGTGGTGGGACAGGAAAAGGACCTCCCTAGAAGATAGCAAAATGCAGGCAGACTCATATGGGAGGCCGCAGCCCCTCAGATATCATGGACTTGAGCTGCATAGGACTTGACAGATGATTGCATTGCATTGCTAGATAATGTGCCTGGAAACATGTTGGCAGCCCGTGGAGCTGTTGCAACAAGGGAGCTGACGGGTAGTCATTTCTATAAATTGTTTATGTACCGAACAGTGGAAACATGGACTCACTACCTAAATTGAGTAGAGTAAGGTTGCTTGCTGCATTCTGTACAGGAACTCTCCCAGTGTCAAACCTCAAGGGACCACGGATTCAGGCTCCTGAACCACCTGGAACAGCTGTAGAAGATCATAGAAGTAAGACAGGATTTGCTATCCCTGCTTTTGTAACACTCTTATCAATACCTGCAGTCCTGCACTTGGAGATGGGTTCCACCCAGGGAGAACTATGCCCTGTTTGTCTTCTATCTTTCCTTAACAGCCCCTAATCCTTGCTGCTTTTGCCTGAAAAGGCCATGTAATGGCTGCTGGAAAGCAGAGGGTTACTGAGGAGCACGTGGCTGTGTCCTTTCTAGCCAGGTACATACCATCTGGAATCTATGAAGGACCCCTGGAAGGTCTGGAAGGATGCCTTCATTGTCATACCATATGCTTCTCACCCTACTCTATACCAGTCATAACATGGTGGCCTTGGGCAGGGGCAACAGGAGAAAGTGAGGCCATTGCATGATGAAAATAATGAATTCCTCTCTCATAAATGACCAAAAAACAACATATGCCAGTGTTACCCTGACATATGTCATTAACAGGATACCAGACAGCTTCAAATGGGAAGGGGAGATCTCTCTTCTCACATCATCTCCTGCTGTAAAGAAGAACATCCGTGGATTTATTAATTCTACTTGGCTGGGGTTCCCTACATCCCTGTCTTTCTGTTCTTCCAAATTGCTTTGACAGATGAGTTTTAAATGTAATTTTAATCGGGGTTTGATTGCATTTTAATTTGATTATTTTATTATTGTAAGCTGCTTCAGAAACCAGCTGGATGAAAAGCAAGGTAGAAAAAAAATGGAATAAATAACAATTATGGAGGTCATCAGAAGCCCCCAATGTTTTTTTAACTTAAAATTTTCATTCCTTAAAAGGATTTCTCCTTCTTTAAAGGAAAACGCTTTATGTTAGATATTTTAAAAGCCTATGTTGTTATTTTTTGTAATTGTTTGGGGTTAACCAGAGCTCTAGGTAACAATGCAATCCTATGCATATCTAATTAGGAGTAAATCCCACTGGGTTCATTGGAGTTTACTCCTATGGAAATAGGTACAGGTTGTAGCCTAATTTATTGTAAATTTAAAGTCTAATTATATGTTCTATTTACTAGTAAGCTGAACAAGCAAGTGAGTCTAAAGCAAGTCTTAACACATGCATCAAATATTATTGATTGAAATTATGGACTGATTTCTTTTGATTTGATTTCTATCCCATATATATTATGGGAAAGTTCCACTTTGGTGGGAGAAAAAAAAAACGGCAGTACATACTCTTACAAGCATGAAAATACACATTTGTGGTGAAATCCTACATTGTGCACAGTGTATATTTGCACCCATATAGCTGGGTTGCCACTGAACCTTTCTGCATTATACCAATGTTGTGCAACTAATGTGCTTGCTTATTATCCTATTATGCAATGGAGAGCACAAAGTGGCTATTTTCTGCAATCCCACCTAAAAAAAGTGTTAAATTGAAAGCACTGACAAATAGTTATATGCTATTCAAGAAGCTACATGATTGGAATCCTGTTCGCTAGTCCCAACTAGAATTGTTGTTGTGTGTCTTCAAGTCATTTCCAACTTACGGAGACCCTAAAACAAACCTATCATTGGGTTCTCTGGGGATAAGAGTGTGTCATGCACCCAAGGTCACCCAGTGGGTTTCCATGGCCGAGCAGGTTATCGAACCCTGGTCTCCAAAGTTGGAGTCCAATGCTTAAAGCACTACATCACACTGGCTCTCCCCAGCTAGAGAACAGCTATTCAATCAAATGTTGAATGGTGAGTCAACACATAAGTAATGTGCTGTGATGGCTGTACTCAAGTCAGGACTAACAAGAATTTTCAGGACTAAGTGAAATGGTTTCACATGTGGAACTTGTTGGGAATGGCAACCTTTGCATGCTTAATTAATTGGCTAGTTAGTTTGCGTGTTTATTATAGGCATAGAGGGGATTGCCTAGAGTAAACTTTCTGTTGTTTGGTCAACACCCACTTCCCCTTTCATGCTCTCAACCTTTTGTTCTTCTGCTTCCCTGCAAGCATGTGCTCTCTGATCCTCTGGCGAGCATGCTTCCCTATAAGCATGTGACTGCTTAATTTCTTCTTACCTTTCTTCAAGGATTTGGACCTGTGTAAACTACACACAAGATTATGTGAGTAAATCCATTTTACATACTTTTAACCAAACTGTTTGTGTTTTATTTTGAGCTAGATTAAGTGTGTCTGGGGTGGAGTGATAGAAGTGGGGCTGGTAATTTGTTCAACTTCTGTTTGTGCATTTGTTAAATGCTCTGCTGGTTGGGAGACTTACTGATATCTCAATTTTAATGTTTCCCAACAGAACTCACTTATAAAATGATTAATTGTGTATTTCTTTTGTACAATGGGAAGAGATGGCAATTGCATATGTAATGGAACTTTCCAGTGTATAACCCCCCCCAACAGGATTCCAGACATTTTTTTCCAGACCTTTGAGAAATATATTCCCAAACTACTGCAGAAACTGGGTGGCATGAAGTTGCATTTGGCTATTGGGGGTGTTGTAGGAAGCAAACTGGACAGAATTCTTCCATCTGTAATTGTTAGCCATCTACAAATATTTTCATAAACGGACACATTATACCAATTTTTTCAAAGATGTCAAATTCATTTTTAAAATTTATTACAATCTTTGCATTGACGTCTGTGGTTGCAACGCTGGTTTAGAAGCTTCTCTTGTTATAACTATAAGCCTCTACTGGTTCAACATGCACCTCTCAACAGATAAAATTTCATCCATTTATTTTGACCCACATTTTCTTTTTAATAAAGTTTCACTTTGGTCTTGGTCACACCAACACGTAGCTGAGATTCATTTAAAAGGAGCATCATAAAAAGAAATGTAATGCATTCATGACAGAATCGGAAACATACTGCAGCTTGCCTCCCTTTCCAGAAACACAGAATTTAAAAACACCTTTAATTTGCCTACATAAAAAGTTTCTCATCCTCAACTCAGATTTTTATAACAAGTGTCACTTTTCTCCGCAGTGATTAGCCATGGTTATGCAACTCTGCTCAGAAATAAAACCCATAGGGCTTATTGTAAAGTAAATGGAGATAGGTTGCTATCATATGCCTTCATGTCATTTCTGTCTTATGACCACCCTCAGGCAAATATCACAGGGGTTTTTCAGCTAGTTATGTTCAGACGTTTTTTTGCCATTGCCTTCCACTAAGGCTGAGAGAGTGCGACTTGCACAGGGTCACCCAATGGGTTTCCATGACTGAACAGGGAAGGTCCATCATTCAAACTACCATGATTCTCAAATGGACATAGGATTTCAGCCTGATTTTCTGGCTTGGGATCAGAATATTTGAAAGACCGCCTCTTCCCCTATGAAACTGCCCAAACTCTAAGAGCATCAGCAGAGGCCTTTTTACATATCCTACCGCTCTGTGAGGCTAGGCTGGTGGGTACGTGTGACGGGGCTTTCTCTGTAGCAGCCCCTCAGCAGTGGAACTCCCTCCCAAGGGAGGTCAGACAAGCTCTTCTGAGTTTCTGGCAGGCAATAAAGACTGTGCTGTTTTGGGGGGCCTTTGACTCTTAAAATTAGTTATGTCTGTTCTAGTCAATTTTTGAAACTGTTTGTCTAATTTTAGAACTATTTTTACAGAGGAACTGGGAACAATTTTAATTGGTGTTATGTATCTAAGGTTTTTAAAAGTGTTTTTATCGATTGTGCATCACCTTGGGGTTCAAAGGTGATCAATGAAAGCCTTGAATAAATAATAAATATAGATAATGCCTGCATGTCCTTCCATCTTTAGCAGTGAACTTCTGTCAAGGTTCCAGCTGATACCTACTTCTCTTCTTGTCTTTGGCTTGGCTTTGAATCCTCCCTGCTCTTTTCGGATCTCTCCTTCTGACACTCCCCCTTTGCCTCCTCCTTCTGCTTTCTCTCCACCCTACTGAGCTGTCAAGGGGAATATTGCCTCTGAAAACTGAAGATTGGTGGGGGGAGGAATCCACACAGAATTCTGATCAAAGTGAATCATTTATAGGAAAGATGAGGCAGAAACCCTGGGGACATGCTATATTTTTAACCAGTCAGCCCCCCCAGCGATGAAAAACGCAAAGTAGCATGCACCTCCTTGCTTGACCTCACCCCACCATTTTCAATTTCAAAAATTAATCTGTAATATTTTGCTTTCTTCTTGCCACCGTTCTCTCCCTCTCTCCTTCTGTGTATCTATTGTTAAAATCCTTATCTTTTGCCATTATAAAATGACAGCTTATGCAGAATGATGGTGGGCGAAAACAAGAGAAAAAACAGAATGTATTGACTCCTGTGCTTGTGAATTACTGGTACCCCCCTCTGTGACATGCACAAAGGGGTGGTGTTTTTTAGAATGTCAAAAATAAAATAAAATAAAAAAGTGTCAAATACTTCACAGAGCCAGAAAAGATTACAAGGGGACAGTCCAGAGGCGAGCATTTTAAGGCGGTTAACAGCAAAGGGTGAGGAATTTTCCATTTTCAGTTTTGCCATTTGAAACATGAATTCCTTTCTGTTGTGCCACTTCTAGTTACTCTAATGTTGCAGTAATGAAATAAGAAGCATTTCTATTTTAATACCCAGTGAGGTAATAGCATCTTAGAATCATAAATTTGGAAGAAACCACCAGGGCCATCAAGTCCAGCCCCCTGTTGTGCAGAAATATACTATGAAAGCATTCCCAACAGATGACCATCCAGTCTCTGTTTAAAAATCTCCAAAAAAGTAAACTCCACCACACTCTGGGGCAGAGCATGGCAGTGTCAAACTGCTCTTAGGAAGATCTTCCTACTGTTTAGGTAGAATCTCTTTTCCTGAAGCCTGAAGCCATTGCTTCATGTCCTAGTCTCTGGAGCAGCAGAAAAAAGGCTTGCTCCATCCTCCATATGACATCCCTTCAAATATTTAAACATGGCTATCAGGTTGCCTCTTAACCTTTTCCTCTCCAGGCTAAACATACCCAGCATCCTAAGCTCATCATACAGCATGGTTTCTAGGCCTTCTACCATTTTGATGGCCCTCCTTTGGATACATCCCAGCTTGTCAATATCCTTTCTGAACTGTGGTGCCCAAAACTGGTCACAGTATTCCAGATGGGGTCTGACTAAAGCAGAATAGAGTGGTACTACCACTTCCTTTACCTTGGTTGGCACAAACAGGCCAACCTTTTTGTCTGGTTGATTTACTATTAGATGTTTGCTTCTTCTCTTCAAGCCCCTTCAGATGAGAAAAAAAAAGTTCCAGGTTTTGTTCCTGTAGAAACCAGTTTTGTTTTGGCAGCTGGCAAAATTTGGTTTAATATTTTCTACCCATCCCAAATGAGTCAAAGAGGTGTCTAGGACAGTAGACATGTCTGGATGTAACTAGTGGATGTGTAGTGAAAACTTGTACTTCTCTGTGTAAACTCCTAAGTTTGTATAAAGTGCTTGAGAAAATAAAGCCCTTGATAAAGAACACCCAGACATTATTTTGAGCTGTTCAGGAAGAATGAAACCCAATGCTGAGCAAGTTTCACCCGTTCTCAACTCTCATCCTACCCATGCCCATCATTTCATCTAGATTAGGCTCCAAGTGATCTGTATGAAGATCAGAACTGGTCCATGGTATTTTTCTGGATCAAGATGGCACTTTTCCTCATTCTGTGAACAAAAATTGACCAGATTGGCAGCTGAATCTTTAGTTCAATGCTTGTGACAGGACAGAATCTTCTATTATACCTAAGGGTAGCTGTCTATCTTCAACTATGTCTTCTCTCTCAGCATCTGCAACCTGAAGAAGCTGTCTCACTCTGGTGAACAGTAGAGTTGGTATAGGGCACATAATGGAATCTGTGCTATCTGATATAGCAAGGGCCACAGAATATAAAAGACATGGTCGAGCACCACCTTTGGAGACCACTGCTCCATGAGGGTTCAGAACTGCTGAAGCATTGTGCTTACCAAGACAAGCTCCTGAAGAAGGACACCAAGTCCAAAGAGGGGTCCAGGAGAACTAATATGTCTGCCTTGGTTCTCCATCACCTTTTGAGTCATTATGTTCCCTTCATGAGTATAAATTATCTGCCAGGATAACCAAGACTGTTTCCATCCAAAAGCTCAGCTAAAACTCAACAAATGGATTGAAATGTTCTGGTTTTGCATTATAAATTGTTTCATTCCTTGAAGCAAAGAAAGAGAGCAGATTTGAAAGTTCACTGTATGAATACTTAAAAAAAATCCTATCTGCTTTATCTATTGATTTTTCAGTGCTAAAAGTTTTATTTTTCTTCCTTTTCCCCTTTAGTCATCTATTTTTCTCTTTGGTACGATCTATTTTGTTTTTGTTTTATTAGTCAAGCGCAGCAAAGTGGTTCTGGAGAAGTATAAAAGTCCCTCTGAGAGTCTACATTTTAAAAGAGAAAAACGTCTCAACTATATTTAGCGTGTACCTTTGTTTATTCAAATCCATCATTAAAAGCCTTGTGCTGTTTTTTTGTTTCTTTAATTGTGACTTCAAATAGTTCAATATGAATTTAGAAGTATGAAGAACCAAGAAAGAAACAGCCACCTGCTGTTGTTCTCAAAATTAACTCAAGATTAAATAGACATCTCTCTTATCTGGATTCAGTCACCAGAGTCTCTTTCATGGCATTGTAAAAATAGGATATTTACATCAAAAGAAGCATGAAAGCATAGGGATAAATGGAGAACAATCATGCGTAGACTCATAGAGTTGGAATGGGTCCCTGGGGCCATCTAGTCCAACCCCCATCAGTGCAGAAATTCACAAGTGAAGCATCCCTGAGAAGTGGCTATCCATCTTCTCTTTAAAAACCCCTAGTGAGGAAGAATCCATACTGCTCTTGAAGCAGCATATTCCACTGTTGAAAAGCTCTCACCATCAGTTTCTTCTAATGGATTCAGGCACTGTGAGGGCCCCAGGAGGACAATTTCTAAAGCAGCACTCCTCTGAGGAATCCAAAATTCCAGATAGCTGTGTTTGTCTAAAACGATTTCTAGCAGTGTTTTGTAAAGCTGCCTTCAAATAATTTGGATTGCAACAAGGGTAGCTTTTAGCAATATTTCATTGGTGGTGAAACCTATTTCCCTTCCAATTATTCTGGTGATTGAAACCAAATTCAGAGGAAACAGAGAGGAAAAAAAGGGAATCAGTTCCATGTCCTCCCCACTGCCCCAGCAGCTGCCAGACCTCAACAGAGGCCCATGCTGCTTATTAATGGGGAGCAGATGAAGAAAGGAGGCAATTCAGAGGATAAAAAGGCTGCTGGTCTCAGTTCAGTGGTGAGAGGAATGAAAGCATGCTCACAGAGAGAGTACATTCTTTTCCTTCCCTTTGGAGTCAAGTTGCATGATCTTTGTCTAAACTGGCCCCACCCCTTCCAATGGTAAGCAGTAGCAACCACTGCAAGAGCAAGAGATAGTGGCCCTTTCTGCACCCTACTTTTTAGTGAAGACATTCAGTGGGGATCCAGGCAGTGGCTCTGCCAGGAGGGGAGCATGACAGGTGCTCTCCCCTCCACACTGGCTGGCTCCCTGTGGAAGGGAGCGCAATGGCCATGCCTCTTCCTTCTGCAGTGCAGCCGGGTAGCTTCTCAGGCTGTGCTGGGGCAGGAAGTGCAGCCATTGCACTTCTATGGCTTCCAACAGGACAAGTAAGTCCAGGATGGCTGCATGATTGCACGTCATTGATGGAGAAAACCCATCAATTATTTAATCCACAATCGCACTGCCTGGAGATAGGACGGGACCATGATGACATCATGCAAAAGCGTTGTTGATGTCCTATCCTTCTCTGTCTCCATTGTGGGATGGGGGGGGGTGATGCAGGAAGGACCAGGGAGAGGAAGAATGTATTTTCCTGTTTGGACATTAAGTTAGAAGTCTTAACTAAAAGCACTGTTGCTAGATCAAACTGTAATGAGAGGATTATTCCTTCTCACTTGCTAATGGAGATGGGATAAGGACCATTTAATCTAGCATGCCACCATGATATAGTGGTTTGAACTTAGACTACAATCCTGGAGACCAGGATTCAATTCCCTGCTCAGCCATGGAACCCACTGGGTAACCTTTGGAGTATCAAATACTCTCAGACCACACACACACACACACACACACACACACACACAAATAAGTACCCCTTAGAGTTGCCATAAGTTGGAAATGACCTGAAGGCACACAACAACAAGTGTATAGTTCATATTCTCCATGCTGTACATTCTACAAATTAACATAACTTTTTGCTTTCAGTGGCAGTGTTCAATGTTCTGTTTCTTTGGAGAGTATAACAACTCCAGAAATTTCTGTGTAAAATTTAGTTGCTGAGGAAGGCCAGTTTTGATAGAGGCTGAAATGCATTGGGATTTTTGAAAAATAAATAAAGCAAGTGACCATCAATCAGCATCTGGAGTTCTGTCTCCTGTTTACTTCTGCTTTAAACAACAACAACAACTTACTTCTAGCCAGAAGGCAGATGCAGAGGAAAGCAGAGGATAAGCCCTGGTGCCCCAACAAGTGGGAGAGAAGGAAGAGGCTAACTTAGGCCATTTCTGCACTACACTGTTATAGTACTATTATTCCACTTGCAACATCCTGTGGAATTCTGGGGTTTGTAGTTCGCTAAGGCCAAAGAGCTCTCTGGTTGAGAATTCTAAATGCCCCTCCCTAAACTGCAAACCCCAGCATTCCATAGGATGTTGAAAGTGGAGTAATAGCACTATAACAGTGTAGTGCAGAAATGGCCTAAGTAAATACATAGACTCTCACAGTCTCTTTGCAATTTATAGTAACAAATCAATTAATCTTTGCAAACCAGAAGGAAGTTGCTTGTGTACCGGTTGAACTGGAGATTTGCACATCACCCTTTTCCCTTGTCTGGAGCTGCACCAACCAAATCTGGAGACTTTGCGTTCTCATCTCCCACCTGGAGATGGTCAAGACTGGAGATCCAGCTCTGAGATCTGGCAACCCTAATTACAGGGCATTTGTGGTCATAGTTTACTGGCACTAATTCTTTTGCTGTGTTACAGTCACATAAGGATGCAGGGCGGGGGGGGGTGCGATTTGCCCTGGACAGCAATGTTTCTGGGGCATCCTAGCCCATAGCCACACCCTTGTGTACCCTGGCCATACCCCCACACACTGCAGTCATACCCTTGTGTGAAGTGATCACACCCCTCAGACCATAGCCCCACCCTCCCTCCACACACTCCAAGCTCTGCCACTGCTATGTTAAATGTGTTTTACTCTTTAGGATTGTTTTTGGAATCCAGCTTCTTTCCATTTTAATATGTGTGCTGAATGGTCCACTAAGACCACTGCTCATTTTTTTTGTTCTGTTTTTAATCACCAGATCAGGATTTCAATCACTTGCTTCTTTGCTGCATGAGCAAAGAAGAATTGGGACTTGCGTGGAGCAAATTGGCCCTTATCAGTTATCTGAAACATCCACTCTTCCCTCTATGCTATTGCCTTCAGCGGCTGAAACAAAAGGTCAATACTTTGGCTTGGTCTGATTCCCCAAAGTGCTTTTCTCATATGATGGTGTGGATTGAAAAGAGAAACCTTTATCACAGGGCACAAGAGGAAAAACAAAAGAATCCTTCATCCTTGCTTCAAAGCCGAGATTTCAGAAGAGGGGTGTTGGAGTTGTTAACTGACCATTTCCACCTAAGTGAAGCATCAATTCTGCAAATAGGTCAACTTGTTCTCTCCTTGTGTTTGTATGTGCGTGTTGTGTCTGTAGCACTTGAAGCTTGCTAAATCCTAGAGGCTAGCTTCCAAATGTTAGAATACTGGCTTCAGAAACCCCTTTCTACATCAACGTTTGTATTCAGCACTGTTTGTTTGTTTGATCAATATCTCAGCTATTCTTCAGCGAGCTCAAGCTGGTACCCGCTTCTTTCTTCCACCCCAGTCCATCCTCCTATTAAACTTGTAAAGGTAGTCAGCTTGAAAGAAGTATAAAATCAATCAGCAAATTTCATTGGAGAGGGAACTAGAACCTGGATCTTCCAAGTCCCAGTCAAGCACTCTAACCATTAGACTTCATTGATTCTCATTCAATGCTATGAAATGTCTGCATATTGTAGGAAATGCTAAAACATTTTTTTAGGGCATAAACTGAGTTCTTATGATGGTTTAGTCTAGGTTGTGGAGAGTGTCAGGGTTAGTGTGAAACAGCTCCTCAGAGCTTACACAGAGTGCTGACAGGGAAGCATCGTCCCGCTGAGACCAAGTGACTTCAGCGAAGCAAAAACAGTTCCAGAGTCTCATTAAGATAGGCTCAGGGCTATTGGTTTATTTAAGCACACTGAGGCTAAGATTAGGGCTTTGAGCAGTGTACCAGAAAGCAATTAGCAAAGCAGCAAAGCAGCGTACAAACTGGCAGCATGCCGAGAAGCAAGGTATAAATCATTCAGCAGAGCAACATGACCATTAGGGAAAACCTAAATGGTAACTTACAATGCAAAACTCAAGCCTTTTTAAGGGCTTACCATCACCCTAGACCTTGCGGGATGATCCAATCGCTTTTTCTCCTGGCAACCTTCACTTGGCGACGAGGCAAGTACCTTCTGGATTTGGCTAGTCGTAACATCCTTGCAGCTGTGCCCAAGGCCACATCACCCCATTCCTGCCATCCACTTAGAAAACAACTCCTACATTTGTCTTGAACGCCTCAATAGAGTGCCACTCACACAAAAGAGAACACATCCAGTACTCCCTTTTGGTAATCTAGCTGACTTTTGAATTATAGAGTTGGAAGGATACCAAAGGCTACCTAATTCACTTCATGCCATGGAAGAAATTTACTGCTAAACCTCTCTGAGAAGTGATAAGAAGTCATCTAACATCTCCTTAAAAACATCCAGTGAAGCAGTGTCCACCGTCTACTTTACTATCACAGTTCTTACCAATACAGAATTCTTCCAAATATTTAGTTAGAATCTCCTTTCTTGTAATTCTACTTGATTGGTTTTCATTATATCCTCTGGAGTAGCCCCCCTTCCAAAAAGAAAAAATCCTCACACTATCTTTTACAAGGCAGTTCTTAAGATATTTGAGCATGGCTATCACATCAGCTTTTCTCTTCATAGGGCTTCATCTCTGAGGGCTTCATTTCCTAGAACATGATTCAACTAAAGCTAATTTGTAATATGCTCTAGAGCAGTGGTTCTCAACCTGTGGGTCGGGACCCCTTTGGGGGTCGAATGACCCTTTCACAGGGGTTGCCTAAGACCATCGGAAAATAAATATTTCTGATGGTCTTAGGCTCCATTCCCTCCTCTGTGGTGGTGCACAAGCACGAGCCATGCACTTGCGTACTCCTGCCCCCTTTGGTGGGCCAGGGTCAACACTCTGGAAACTTTTCCCATACTGCCTCCCCCAGCAGAAACGAGAGCGAAGCAGAAGCAGAGCCCGGGGGGGGGGTTCTTGGAGTTTTTTCCCAGGGGAGATGTGCAGCTCCTCTTTTCCTCCATGCCTACCCCCCTCATTCCTGGCCGACGAGGTGGCCTTTGCCGGGGGGAGGAGGCATTGTAAATAATAAATAAATAATTTTATGGTTGAGGGTCACCACAACGTGAGGAACTGTATTAAAGGGTCGTGGCATTAGGAAGGTTGAGAACCACTGCTCTAGAGGATCAGTTTCTGACTGCAAGTTCTTCTTTTCACCATATTGGTTGAACTGGTCCAACCACACTTTGAAAAGCAGTGATCTAGATACATCCCCATCTTGGGTTCTAGGCTGGAATCTACAAGCAAGAATCAGCAACCCCCATACAAACAAAATAACAATCAAATGGTAAGAAAGTGAATTTGGTAGGTGATCCATCTGATATGTGTCCTTTTTTTTTTACAATTTCTGAATTTGATATGTGTTCTTCTCTTCTCCAGAATGAGATTCCAGGCATCTCAGAGATTTCTGTAACTTTTGCTCTCGAATGTACGTATATGAACTGATTTGAATGAACTTGATGGCTAAGACCCTATATTAGTGTTCCGTAGCATAAATATCCTCATGTAATTACTAATTAATTGTACTATGCAACCCTTCTTTTCAAGAACAATGTGGTACAACTAAATTGAGTTACCAAATGGGCAGCCAAATGTACTGTTACCAGGCCATACACCCCCATAATATAGTATAAGTGGCAAATAACATTTAATTGACTTAAAATATAAATTATACATCGACATGGCTGTAAAGCTATGATGATAAAAGAGACGGGCTGAACAAATGTGATGCAAAAGTAGGTCAGATGGGACCTCAGGGCATGGCCAGGTCATAGTCAGGGAAGCTCTGGCAATAATGGACTTGCAAATGTCCCTCAACAACTCTACCTTTAGAAACAATACCATTTGAAACCAGTTGTCTTCAACTCCACTCCCTTTTCCCACCAATTTTTTCCTTTGTTTCCTCACCTGCCCAGCCATTAAGGAACTATGATGTTTCCCATCAGTCCTTTGTCACCTAATTCTAAGGCTATTCGTTCATTCTGGATCTCATTGTCTACTCTGCCAGAAAGCCATTAACATCTCCCCCCTCAGGGTGGAAATAGAGTATTTAAACCCTGGCTCTGAGAGAGACAATTTGTAATACTGTAGTACTCTGGATACAGGTGGTCATTCTGCTGCTTGAATTCCTGTTCTTGTACTATCCCCAGAACCTTAGTTTGAGTCACATTGTTTTGTCTCTTATCTGCAGGATAGGTAAATATCACCCACATTGCTCTAACTTCTTGCTCTAACTTCTTCCCTTTTCCTTCAGTTAGCTTTGCATGATTGCTGTCAGAGTTCATCTCCCAGTCCGTGCCTCTCTGCTAGCAAGGTAAGTAAGTTGATAGTACTTGCCCAAGAGGAGGAGGCAGTGGGGAGTGTCCAGTGCAAACAATCAGTAGAAGCACTGAGCTGAGCTGAAATCAAGGTCAAATCCAAAAGGTCCAGAATGCCAAAGGTCCATCCCAAAGGGGTCAAGAGAGCCAAAACACAAGGGTCATATGGGCTTGAGTAGCAATTTGCTACAAGCAAACAGAAAGCCACGCTGAGAGACTTGTATAGCTGATGAAAACTGGTGTTACTCATCATTGTTCTGTTTTTTTCAATCTCACCAAAATGCCTTCCCTCTGAGCTGCTCATTTTTGTCTCCTCCATGATTGGGAGCTGGGGGGCAAAGGTGGATCTAATTCATCCAAATCATTCCTGGTCTCTTCTCCCTCTGGCACTAGTTGCAACAACTCTGTCTCAGCTTGTCTTTGAGCTGCTGGGTGGGTTGGCAAGGTAGTTTGGTCTAATAGTGGCTCTGTTTTTGCCACAGTCAATTGCTCATCAACCTCTGAGTCATCATCTATCACAATTGCAAGACTGTGTGGATCTCATGTGCATGTGATCATTAATTTTCTCCAATAAAACAAACTTACCTAAGAATCTCCAGCTGGTGTCCCTGCATTAGTACCGGTATAAACAGGTGTAAGATCCTGCCAGTTTACCCCTCTCTCACAGGCTTCCCCTTTGAGCTAATATTCCCCACTGTTTCATGAGGCACTGGCATCATGAGTGGACTTCTGAGTCATCCTCATTTTGAGTTAACAAGCCAACTATGCATGATGCACATCCCTGCATGCTGCACATCTGTATGTGCAATATGAATACTCATGTCTAAATGTTACCCTGAATTGTGGGGGGTCCTGGGAGGGGCGTCCAAATTACCAAATAAAAACACAAGATGGGGGAAATTAGACTTGAGCACTCTCTCAAGCTAATGAGAGACAGGGTAACTTTAGCTGGGATCTTTAACCCTATGTTTACAGCGTCAGGTCAGAGAGCGGTTATACAAGTTCTAAAGCAACAAATAATATTTTTATTGGGAACAAACAACACAAAAGACACGGCATACACTAACTAACTGAGAAATAGAAATGGAGAGTTTCGGGGGGAATGGGTAATACGACACCTGTTCATGTAGTCCTGGAGAGAAAAGGAGGTTGAGGGGAAGAAAGCTCAGCACGGCTCGCTGAGGGGGCGATTCAGTGGACAAACCGACAGCAAGGTGGGATAGCAGTCCGGAGTGTTCCAAGCAGTCCGAGCAAGTGATCCAGGAAGGGAGGCAGACTCAGTTATTGGGAACTGAGGGGAAAGTGTCACTGGACAGAGCGGCAGCAAGGCTAGATGGAAGTCCAAGGCGATCCGAGAAGTCCGAGGAGGACTTGGAATCGGGGGGTGGGGGGGTTTATAGGGTGGATTTTACCTACAGGCCATGCCATGCTCAGTGAGAACAAAGGAAATTTGTAGCTGGACAAAGGCATTGGAAAAGGTCAGGTTTTACATGATGAGCTTAGCTCTGGATGACAATAGTATGGCCAGTATGCAAATGGCCCAACATAAAGGAATGGCTCGGCACTCGGCCGGGCGTCTTTGTGTAAAGCCGTGCTGAGCAAGGCTGGTTTGCAAGAAGGAGTGGTCCCTAAAGCATCGGAGAGGCATTAAGTTGCCAGCCTAAGTGAGGCTTGGAATGTACAACCATTAACGGCCGCACCTATTATGTGCTTGTCTGGTGGCCCTTGCAAACACGTGGAGTAGGGTGGCAGAGAAAGGTCAAATAAAGGCCAAATAAGTTTGATATCAAGAAATATCTAGTACTCTCACCAGACATAGCATAACCGTGGTAACATAAAGTGCATCTGCATGTGCTACACTGCTTCTGCAACCTTAAACTGGATGTGAATGCTCTGAATTGGGGCTTTATTCCATTGTCCAGGCACTGGAAGTGGACTGACTGCACTCTACTTCAGGATAGGGAGGGAGAGGAGAGAACCACAACCACTCATACCACATGGCTGCTGGAATTTCAAACTGCAGCTGAGTGAAATGGTTGCACCAAGAAACAATAGTTGAATAGCAGTGATATTGGAACCTTTAATAGGTTTTTCCTATCAACATAAGGATGCAATCCAATTATGATGGAAATGCAGTGCAACAATGGGAGAGTCACAATGTTGTGTATAAGGAAAGATCAGACACAGAACTAAGTCAGTGCAATCATGCAACAAACCTATTGTGTGATAAGGAAATGTCCAATTGCTTCCATAGGGTGTATGCGTTTATAGGACAGCAACAGGAACCTCATCTCAGTTACGTTTAAGCTGACAATCTAAGCATTTTTGTGCTAGTTTTAGGTCAATGGCAGTCTTACACTTTTGTTTTGTGGGAAATTTCTATTTGAATCCATTTTGCATGGAATTTGATGTGAAATAAAGTTGTCACTATTCAAAATTTTGTTCTGATCAGACTATATACAAAATTATCAACATCAACCTGGGCAATGCCAGGTAAATTTCCTAATTTTAGGTAGACAGGTAGACAGACAGACAGACCAATAGTTAATTATAAGGTGTTTAGGGCATTAATCCTGTTCCCCCCCCTCCAAGTAGTTGTATACAAATGTAAAAAATGAATTAAATTATGTTTTATTTGCTAAGAACCTCTTGAGATTCTGGAGCTGGTTTTGATATAGATCATGTGCTCTTTGATGTTGTCCTAAATTTAAATGGCATTGTTTTGGCTGAATCTTATTCTCAGAGTTTTTGCTGGAGCTGTAATTTTTATCTCAGAACTTGCTGAGTTTTGGTTGCTGAGAGTGTGTGTGTGTGTGTGTGTGTGTGTGTGTGTTTTAAATCTCTCCTGCAGGCTATGGCTTTTTTGCTTTAGGCAGCAAAAATGTATTGCACTACAGCAGGCTTTCTGCTATAAATTACTGAGCGTCCAAGTATGAACTTTTTGTTTCATAAATTATTATTGAAGAAAGGGATGATTTCTCCACCCAGCTATTTGTACATATATATTGCCTGTTTCAGTGGCATTGATAATCCACTCAGTGGCTGACTCAGCAGGAAATACGCTTTGGCCCTGCCCTTTAATTTTTCATGGGGTTTCTGTGAATCAACTTCACAATACCGATACCAAGTAACAGCACATTAGAGAGCAGTATCAATGTCCATAATGTTATATATCACAGATCCCAGGGTACAGCATGTTGACCCATTGTTTGGCCTTACAAGACAGCATGTAGACAGTGTCATTGTCTTGGTTTTGCAATGACTCAAACCATGCGATTTTGGGTCTGTGTCGCTGAGTATGTTTCCAAGAGCTATTCATACCTCTGAAATCAATTCATGCCAAGCATGCTGGCAGCATTATTGTTGTCTAGGCCTGAGCAAGTGCAGCTAGTGATGGAGTTGACATAAATGGACTCCCCTGCTAAATACGGGTGTGCCTTAAAACTGGGGTTATTCAGCTGGGATACATAGACCCTTAGGAGCTTCGTGGATGGATTTTAGGGACTTTCTGAATTCAGTGCATTTTTTCCCTTACTGTTTCCTTCCAATTACTTTGAATTTCCCTGAATTTTAAGGTAAAAGATTTTTTTTCAAGTGTTCATTACAAGGTATTTTTTATTCCTGAACAGTCTATGACCATTTCCGCACTAGACTGTTATAATGCTATTATTCCACTTTCAACATCCTATGGAATCCTGGGGTTTGCGGTCTGAGTGTTGGACTGCAACCCTGGAAACCAGAGTTCAATTAGCTGCTCAGCCATGGAAACCCACTGGGTGACCTTAGGGTAAGTCACACAGCCCCAGAAAACCCCATGACAGGTTCAACTTAGAGTCACCATAAGTAGGAAATGATTTGAAGGCACACAACAACAGGAGGAGACCCACTGAATCAATTGCTGAATGGTGAGTCAACAATAGGCAAATCCCATTCATGGGCTTACTCAAATTGGGAATAACCAGGAGTGAACAATGGTGGAATGCTAGGAGGCTACACTTGTCTCCAGTAAAATTTGGAGGACCATATCTTCTCAACCCACCTGCAAAAAAGTCACATCCTGGTCCCAAATGTCCTCTAGATGATGTGGGATATTTTTTGCAATGTTGCTTAAAAAAAAAACCCACCAAGGAGAGACCTTTTAAAACAACAGCAAGCAAGCAGATGCCACATTCTGTTCACTTCCTTTTTTTTTTTTTTTAAATGGTAATCAGTGAAACATACACAAAGAGTAACATTGACATTAACATTTGAGGAGTTAAATTAGAAAGATTTGTCAAACTTTGGGACTGTGTGATAACATAGTTCAGAAATCTATGGGGTGATATCAAGATGGTGAATGTTGATTTTTGACAACTTTGATTTAATACACAGGTACTTGTGGTTTAGAGATGTGACTGTTGTTTTTTTTAAAAAAGGCATTTAGACATCCTAATAAAGACCTAAAAGGTGTTTGGGGAGATATTTTTGCAAAATAATTTGATCATTTAGGGATCTCTGGAACCACACAAATGGTCCTAGATGGCCACATGCAGCCAATGGGTCACAATTTTGCTCACTCTTGAGATTAACTATAGGATTTGAATCTATAGACATATAATTCTATGATTCTGTGATTCCGATCTATAGACATATGTGCTTGGCAGGAGGCAGTGGGTCCATAACTTTCCTCAGAATATTAAAGTTGTGACTTCAAAAAAGTTTAAGAAGCATTGTGGTAAAAAAGAAGTAACTCTTTATGAACCCTTATATATCTGAGTTGAGAGCCAGCACTGTGTAGTGGTTGGAGATCTGGACTATGAGACCAAGGTTTCAATCTTGAATTGGCTATGGAAACCCACTGGGTAAGCTTGGGCAAGTCATTCTTTCTCAGCCTCAGAGCAAGGCAAACAAATCTTGCCAAGAAAACTCTGCAATAAGTTCACCTTGTTGTTGTGTGCCTTCAAGTCATTTTTGACTTATGTGACCCTAAGGCACCCAAAGTCACTCAGTGGATTTCCATGGTCTAGAGGGGAATTGAACACTGGTCTCCAGGGTTGTGGTTCAGCACTCAAACCACTATATCGCACTAGCTTTTATATTCATCTTAGAGTCATCATAAGTTGGAAATGACTTAAAAGCACTCAAAAATAACATATAGCAATAGCATGTATATTTCTATACCACTTATCAGCTAAGTGCTCTCTAAGTGGTTTACAATGTGTTAGCTAATTGCCCCCAAAAGCTGGGGACTCATTTTACTGAGCTAAGGAAGGATGGAAGGCTGAGTCAACCTGGAGCCCGGAAGGATTGAACTCACAACCTTGTGGCTAAAGTACTGGCATTTAATCACTGCGCCACCAGGGCATCTTTCTGAGTCACCTTTTGGAATGGGTAGTCCTTTAAATAGACTTGCAGTTTAAAGCAATTTAGAAATTGTTTAAAAGTCTATGCCTAAGTCACCCTAATAGTTGAAAAACTTTTACCAACAATAAGAAACACCTTCCAGAATTCCCTAGAACTTGCCTTTCTCCTGGCATGGGACCCAATGAAGCTCACAAAATGAATAGCAAGATCAGCTAAAAACCTGATAATAAAAAATTAAGACACAATTAAAAGTATCACATTAAAATTGTTGGCCAGAATCTTCTAACACAATCTACTTTACATAAAATCTATACATACTTAGTTATGTATCAGTGGCTCTAGCCCGGTCAGTGAATTGCAAAGATCCATAAGAAAACATGAGGAAGAGTATCCAAGTATGCATTGGCACTCTCTAAGTGGTGTACTGATGCATAATGAAACCAATGCTTATTGGTGTCCTTGTGTGTTGACCACGATGCATATTTGTCACTTTGCTGGCTTCCTTACATAGTAATGTAATGGCAGCCCTTTACTGGATATAGACTTATAGAACCGCCCTGTTCTATAAAAATTAAATTAAATTAAATTTAAAAAACAATAAAATAAAATATATTTTTATTATCTATTGTAACTTAATATAAAATATATAATTTTTTAAAAAAAAGAACTGCCCAGCTTTAATTCCTGCAGATGTAAGTCTACTTACAGAGATGTAAGTCCTCAACAGGATTCCACCCTACGTTTTTCAAAATACAAAATCATTCAAAAGCACAACAAAGGTTTTTTTTTTTAAAAAAAAATGGAGTGCACATACCCCATGAAAAGATTCCCTGCAAGCAGTTACTCATTAATGGATTCAAGCTGCAGGAAAGGAGATTCCACCTGAACCTCAGGAAGAACTTCCTGACAGTCAGGGCTGTCCGGCAGTGGAATCTGCTGCCTCGGAGTGTAGTGGAGTCTCCTTCCTTGGAGGTTTTTAAGCAGAGGCTGGATGGCCATCTGTCGGGAGTGCTTTGAGGGTGTTCCTGCATGGCAGGGGGTTGGACTGGATGGCCCCTGTGGTCTCTTCCAACTCTACATTTCTATGATTCTATGATTCTATGATTAAAAGCCTGTTTGACCAAATTAGGACAGTAGATTGGAATCCTCACTCAGCCATGGAAATCCAGCTGATGACCTTTAGCAAGTCATCCTCTCTCAACCTAAGAAGAAGGTGATGCGAAACCTCCTCTCAATAAAATGTTCCAAAAAAACCCCCCAACTATTACGGGGTCATAGAATGGTAGACTCCAGAGAGTTGAAAGAAACCACATGGGCCAATCCCTGGCCCTGCAGCGATACACAACTAAGGCCCTTTCTGCACCTCACCATCTTCCGGTGCTGGAGTGTGGGGATCATATGAGCAGCCTCTGGCAAGAGGATCGTGCATCCAGGGTCCTTTGGCTCCACACAAGCTGCCTGCTCAAGCAACAGCCCCACCTCTTCCTTCCACAGTGTAGCCTGGAAGTTTCCCAGGCTGCACTGGGGCAGGAAGCACAACCGACGTGGCTCCGTAGGCTCCGCACACCAGGTAAGTGCTCGCGGGGCCTGGGAGCAATGCACGATCGCACACCATTTTTGGCTTCTAGCTGAAAATGAAAAGGTGTGCAATCAGCGCCTGCTGGCCCCTGGAGCATTGTTCAATTGTGAGTGTGTCATGCAGATCACTCCTCACAATCACACGACGCTGCAGGCCCTCTTTCACATGGAAAATGCCATGCGAAAAGAGCCTAAAACATGGCTACTTCTTTGAAACTACAGTAAGCATGGTCATCCTAATGTTAAGGTGGAATCTCCTTTTTTGTAATTTGAATCCATATATCAAAGTCAACCTGAAGGCACATGGCAGCAATAAATTGTTTGTTTAATTTTTCATCTTGCTTTTCTAAAAGAAAGTTTAATGTTCAGAAGAAAATCTGATTTGGATCCATATGCTTTCTACCAATAAAGAATGCAATGCTATCTAGAATCCATACTGGATATCAGAGGTGGGAATCATATTACCCTTCAGATGTTGTTGGACTGCTTAGCCAATGGTGAGAAATCCTAGGAGATGGCATCCAAAAACAATAGGAGGATTGTATGATTGTATGAATAATTAACTTTCTGAAGGCTGCATTCAAGGAACTTGTCAACTAAGAAATTCTTTATTTCTTGTTCACCATTTTGATTTAATGTCATTAATTTAACCTCCTTAACTTTAATTTTACAACTAGTAATGCCATGTGTTATTCTTATTGGAAGGCATGCATTTCCCATTTCCATAGTCTGGGGTTAGTTGCTCCATCCCAAAGCCTGGAAGCATCACACAGAAAGCTGTGGAACCAGACAATAGCCCATCAGCCTTATTAAATATATATATATATATATATATATATATATATATATATATAGCTGAGTGAAATGTGCAATCCAACTGGGGAAATGTGGAAATCAGTGACAGACATTCATTGTGTCAACTTTTTAATCCAATCTATAAATACATGGTTGGCATTCTGCTTGTGAATTATGATGGCATACATCAGACCATTGCAACTCTCTTTTCTGGTCATTAGAATGGTCAAAAGTCTATCCCTACTATGCAATGCCTCAAATCTCTTTGTGAGCAGTGTAATCTCCCCCATTGCAACATAGCCATTTTCATGTTATGGGAGAGCAGAGGGTGGGTGGGAGTGGAAACATGGCCAGCTATTTTCCTGTAGCTGAATGCTCTACAAGGATATCAGCTCCAGTAACCTCTCAGGGACTTCCAGAAGTGCCTGTGGATGGCTGTGCTCCTTTCAAGGTTGTTATGAGGGGGTTAGTATCTGGAGATGTAGCTTTGGAGGCAGTTATGTGGCACATGTGCATCTCCTGTGGCAGGATCTCAGCCACTTGTGTTTATTTTTGTTGTCCACAGAAGTAGGCTTTAATGCCTGTGATCTCATTTCTAAGTGAGAAGTAACAAAGTTGGGTTCATCAGTCTTTATGTCATAATTTGATCCCAGGAAGTTCTGTCTGATTGCATGATCAACAGTGATATGTAGATTGAACAGGCGACACAATGAATGCCTGTCACTGATTTCCACATTTCCCCAATTGGATGATTGCATGTTTCATTCAGCTTTACATTAAGATTATCTTTTTACAAGGCTGATGGGCTATTATCTGGTTTCACAGCTCTCTGTGTGATGCTTCCAGGCTTTGGGATGAAGCACCTAACCCCGTGCTATGGAAACACGTGACATAGTATCACTAGTTGTAAAATTAAAGTTAAGGAAGTTAAATTAATACCATTAAATCAAAGTGATGAACAAGAAATAAAGAATTTCTCAGTTGACAAGTTCCTTGAATGCAGCCTTCAGGAAGTTAATTATTTAGGAATAGTGTCTAGATGAAAAATTCATTCACACTACAGATATTCCTACAGAGAGGGGAAAACAAGTGGATTTCACAAACATGGTTGACTACTTGTGTATTTAAAGGTAGATTTTTAACAGCTAAGCTTTCAGAGCCATCTGCCTGGGTGAATCTCTCAGTGTTGACTGTTGGGAAGTTCTTCTTTAAAAATAAAAAGAAAAGAAAAGAAAATCTTGACATTCTCACCTACCCCTGTCTTTATCATATACTTCACAACAGTGATATTACAGCCCTCATTGAGCTTCTGACTAACAACATACTCCTCAGCCAACTGTTTGTTGATCTGAGCCTTTTTCTCCTGCTTCATGATATTCTTTTTTCCTGTGCCAGAGCAGACTTCCTACTTCCATTGCTTTTAACCAGTCATTAAACTCAGCTATGATTTGTCCTGCCACAACCAAAGAGCATTAATACATCCACCTCAATATCACAACAGGCATCAAATTGGAATGGAAGATTTTTATTTTAGGGGTCCTAACCCCGTGTGCTGAATCACTATAACTTTTGATGCATCAAAGCGATAGGTTCATAATCCCATTTAACCAATGCTTCTAATCACCATGCTTAACAGATGTTATCTCTCAGACACAAATCCAAATGCCTGGCCCTACAGATGACCTCTGTAAAAGGTTCCAAAATTGTCTTGGATCTGAGTTCAAAAGAAATGAGCTAATTTCCATATCTGGGAGGATGGTGTTTGGTTTCCAGAAGGAAATTCTGAGCCATCAGTAATCTTGGGTTGGTTTGATGGTTTTTGCTCATCATAAAGTATGTTGGAATGATGACAGTTGACATAGTTAGAACCTTGTATTTATTGAAACTTCATTTCCGGAATTTTCAAGAAAACATATTCAACATTTCCCTGTGCCCACAAATCCACTTGTCAGCTTTACAGGTGAGTCTCTAGCAAGCAGAAGAATCTATACCAAGGGTGGGGAGCAGGAATGTAGCTTCAGGGAAACGAAATGGGGACATTGTTCCCAAATGAGAATTGTGACCCCCCCCATGACATTTTTCTTCAGCCTTCAAATTTCTAACATTGCATTAAATTAAAACTCCAGTCAAGCATTTAGAAATACAGTTCAGACGTTACCCTGAAAGGCAGGTGACTTAGAGGTCCACCCGCAATGTCAATGCCTCTATGGAATGGTGGCAAATTATTAGCTCAAAGGGAGGCCTGCGAGAGTGGGGTAACCTTACAGGATCTTTCCACTGATGTATGCCAGTACTAATGCAGGGATACCCACTGAAATTTAAAAGAATATTTTACTGGGGAAAATCATAAAGACACACAAGATTCAAGCAGTCTACAACCATACAAGACTAACCAAATGAAAGGAAGGAAAAATTGGGTAGTGAGGAGTTGGGATGAAGTGGGCAATATTTACCTATCCTGAAGAGAAGAGATGAAGCAACATAGCTCAGACGAGGGGTCTGAGAGTAGCACATGAACGGGAATCTCAGCAGCAGAGTGAAGCTTATGTCCAATGTACTATGAGTTGTCTAGCTCAGAGCCAGAGCTCAAACTTGGGGTTCAAGAGTAGTCAAGAATGTTATAAATACAGAAGTTTGATACTAATATTTAGCACCAATTTAATTTAAAATAATAGAATTACATTAGTAACTCAATATTATTATCAAAAATTTTTAGTTCTTTCTGTTATTATTGACTAAGTAATTTTTTTTAGGTCCATGGTACAGGGTATAAATATTATTAGCAACAAAATCAGTCCAGATTTTGTGGAATAATTTATAAGTTAAGTATAATTATCTAGTAGGAGCTGTTTGCTACAAGGGCAGGAGCCAATTTTTAAATGGTTATATGGGTTTTTATGTTAGTTGTGGTTTAGTTATATGTTTATAGTTCAGTTATGTAAGATTTGCTATTTCATACCTCTTGTAATGTATTTTTTTTAGTTCATGTATGGTTGTGTATTGTTAGGAGTATTGTACATTTAATGAAAATTATTTTTTTTAAAAAAAAAAAGAAGAAAAATAGAAATCTGAGCAGCAGAGTGATGCCCTAGGTCCAGTGTACTATGAGTTGTCTATATCAGAGCCAGGGTTTAAATACCCTTTTTCTGTACTGATGGGGAAAGTGCCAATGGCTCTCTGGCAGACCAAACAATGGGGTCCAGAACAGGCTAATGTCCTTAGCATCAGGTGACAAAGCATTGATGGGTATTACAATAGTTTCTTAATGTCTGGGTGGGTGAGGAAACAAAGGAGAGTTTCAGCAGGAAGAGGGAACAGCTTCATGGCCATCAATTGCTCTATTGAGACAACTTCATGTGGTGTGTGTTGGAAGGTTGAATCGATTATTGCAAGTTCATCGGCACTGGGGCTTCCTGATTTATACAACCTTGCCATTCCCTGAAGTCCCATCTGACCTACTTTTGCATGTGTGCAGCCAGTCCCCTTTGCTAGCATGACTTTTCAAACCATAACAGTGCATGATTTATATTTTTATGACAATTAAATAATGTTCATTGTCAAATATATCATATCATGGAGTAGGGTTGCGTGGCATGGTAACACAGGCATCAAAAAAAAAAAAAGGAGCAAAGTTACCATAGGAATGTGAACATAGCAAATACAAGAGTTTTAGGTATGAATGATTTTCAGTGTCTCACTCTCTGATATGCTAGAAATTTAGGGACTGAAAGAATGCTCCATTAGGGTGATGGTGTTCTTATTTGGGAGTGAGGAAGCAATGTCTTAATTTAGCACACACACCCCACACCCCACACCTGTAAGTTCTACCCTCAGGACCATTTTCAGATGTATCCAACATTTAGTGGACCACACCACAGCTTTTTCATGGCTCTGACCTGGGACTAATCCACACTACAAAATTACAGAGCTATTATTCCATTTTAATTGCCATGGTTCCATTCAGTGGAATCTTGGGGTTTGTAGTTTGGGAAGGCACTGGAGTCTCTTGTTGAGAATTCTAAATGTCCCTTCCTAAACTGCATTATCCATGATTCCATAGGACAGAACCATAGCAGTTAAAGTAGATTTGTAATGCTATAGTTCTGTAGGGTTCATGTTCATGTTCTGGAGTCTTCCTCTGGAATATGAGTAAAACAAGTTTATTTGTATGTGCACAAAACCAAAAAGTGTCAATGTGTGTGTTTGTGTGTATTAGGGTTGGCAAGTTGGATCCAGGATGGGCCTCCTGTAAAAATTTAATCCCTAAAAGATTTTTGGAGCAAGACAAGATACCATTAAGCTCTTTAAAGCCACATGAAAATGCCTGTCTTCCCTCATCTTCCAAAACTCAAATTTCAACCAGAACCATCCCCTGCCAGTATAGCTGTGTCTTGCTAGTTAAGAACTGAGATGTGGGAGGAGCACCCATCTCTGTCCTTGTGGCTGGATGTACCATGCTGAAAGTGACATTATTGGGTTGCAGCCAACCACAAAAATAGAGTCGGGTGCTCCTCCTCACCCTTTGCTCTCACTCTATACTGGTGAGGCAATAACCACATTAGAAGAAGGGACAACTGTGGCTGACAGTTGGGTTCTGGAAGATGCAGAGCTTCGTGGTACCTCCCTCTGCTGTGTAATCTGTTAAGGGTTAAAGTTACATGCTGTCTTCAGTCTGGCAACCGTAGTATCTGTGTGTGATAAAAATTGAGAGGCAAATGACATAAAGAAGGCATTACATGCCCCCCCAATCTCACATTCATAGATTTATGCTATCCACCACGGGTTGTTGGATTTAATTCCCAACAGCCCTATCCCTTCACCAATTATCGTAAAACTGTGACTGACAGCTCCATAACTTACTCCTGACATAGGACTTGAAAACTTCAAGTGACTGGCTCACTTGATGCAGGAGACAAATAGGAATAACTGTCATTCTTCTGATGTATCTTTCTTGAAGATGCTGAACATGTATGTACACACACACATACACACACACCAATCATTCTGTTTCTCCCCGGTGCTTTAGTGTGTTTTTTTTCTCTTCTTTTTAACAACTTCTGTAGATGTTGAACTTTGCACTGAGGACAAGCTGAACTTTATCCATCCAGCTAAATTTAGATCAAGGCTTTTCTCCTAAACTCACCCTCTCTTCAAAACTCTAGCAAGGTTATAACAGCAGTCTGACATCTCTCTTGTGAGCTCCTAGCCCCTTTCCGTACACCTTAGCGAGATGTGAAGAAGATCATTTTGAGGCAGCTGCCTTTGTGATGTTGCTTCTTCACACCATATGCCGTATAAAGAGACACAAAGGATTTGCTGGCTACCACATAACCAAAAGATACCTTTGAAATATTTTCTTGTTTGCTATATTCTTCCTGTGCTTGATCCTCCAGCATGTTCTATGAAAATATGATGAAGAGAAAACACACAACCAACAATGACTTCGGTGTTGCAAGATGCTGAGTATTGGAAGATGGCCAGACTTCAGAAGTAGCTGAGAGGGTGAGTTGTAAAAACACATTAGGAAAACAATGCTTTATCCCTAGCTAGATTACAGATGGTCAAGTCTGCCAGCTTTACTTTCTTTCACATTGCTTTAAAAAGTGCATCTCAAGTTTGATCAATGCTGTTGATGAAGAAATCTGTATGCTTGGGATAACTTCTTATTTTTTAAAAAAACAAACCAAACAAAAATTATAACTGACCTGTCTCAGCCAAAATTAGCAGAGTTACAGAAGACAGTTTGTCTACCCTCTGAGATCTCAAATCATGGATAAATTGTTACAAATCACCCAAACGCCAAGTGAATTCTGGCACATAATCTTAGGAATGTGGAATTCATGGTCAGCAAGTTATTTCTGAACTAACTTGTGTCTTCCATATCGAATTTATAGGGCTACTATAATAATTCCATTTTGTTAGGAGCAACCTCAAATTGCTAATGTACCACGAGATACAATATTCTGAACAGCTATCGGTAATTACAGCATCACCACCACCACCACCACCACCACCACCACCACCACCACCACCACCATCAATAATAGATATTTTCAGTTTCTTACCTACCTGTTCCCATGATTTGAGATGCGGTACATCATAAATTAAAATACAGCTAAAAACACATAAAACCATTTAAAATATACTAATTTAAAATTCATAGTTACTTACCAATGTTCCACAAGAAATATATATATTCTAAGTGGGAAAAAAGTGCTTTTGGTCTATGGGGGGGGTGTTCAGGAAGTGTAGTACAAAAGTGTAACTTTTCTATGCTTTTTGTATAGGCTCTACTGAAAGAAGCATGCTCAAATGAGACTCCTTGATGTGTTTCTGTACAAGTTACTTCTCTGATGTGACACTAGTATGGAAAACAGCATCTCTCCCTGTCTCTAGTTGTCCCCAGTATCCTGCAGTGTCTGATACTACTCCTTGTGCAATGGGAGATCATTCATACATTGAATCTTGAGTCAAGCCAACAAATCACATAGATTAGAAAAAATTCCAGTGTTCTAATATCTCAGCAAAGGAGGTCTGGTTGACCCCCTACCTACTACCTTTCCAATGGCAGGTAAAGACCTTTTTACTCAAAGAAGCTTTTGGTTTTTAGTGTGCTATGGCAGATAAGGCTTTTAATGGGAGAAGTAGTGTTTTTATTTTACATTTTAAGCATCTTTTAATGCTGTTTCAACTTGTTTTAACTTGTTTTCAACTTTTTAAAAAATAGAAATTCAATGTACTTGTGTTTTCACCTTTCTACTAAGAGATTTTTTTTTTTTTTTAAACTGTATTGTAATTTTAAAACACTGTATGCCATCTTGGATCCTATGCTGGAAGAAAGGTGTGACATAATTTAAATAATTTGATTAAATTGTTTCACTCACTTGCTGGAAATGATGCCAGGGTGCTATTTTCAACAGTATCCAGGTCCTCCATACACGAGTTCACTGGTGCAGGAGTCTGTCTCATGAAGGCTGCAGGAATATGGGAACTGTAGTCCCCAAAAGTCATATTTTCAAGATCTCCTTCTATAGCACCTACTTTCAACTCCGGTGTCAGGGAATCCTCCCACACTTACTAGCCCTGTAATGCCCAAGTATGTGAGTAGGAAAGCAGATTTCCAGTTTCACAGTGGGAAAGCAGATTTCCATGTCAAGCAACAGTTAAAAATCACAATGCTTTTCCTTTTCCTTTCTCATAAATATGGAAGGTCAGAGTGTCCTGAACCTAAAAAAGAATTCAGCAATAGTAGAGACACCCCCAGTGCCATTGGCACGGCAGCAGGGCCACCATCAGCCTCCAATTTAGTTGCAAAATGCACAATGTCAGCAAGCCATCCTGGTGATTAGGCTCCAACTGTTATAAGGTCAGGAAACAAACAGAGCCCTGTGAACATGTCTGCAGCTAGCTAACCTTTGAATTTATGCACTATTTTTTTATATATATTTATCACAAAGCCCGACCGCACACAGAGCTCCTGTTTTCCTGCTGCCAACTCCTAATGAATGAGCTCAGTGTGGGAAATTGTCGCTTCAATATCTGTTACTTACTGGAAATTCAGTCTCCAGATCCTGGTATGTTAAAGTCACAATACGGTCGTGGGATAGCAGAGGTCTATCTCTGTGGTGTGAAAGATTCAAACTATCACAAGGATGTAGGTGCCATGAGAATCAGAGTATGAAATGTTCATCAATGTAACACAATGAGATCCAAGTCCAGGAGGGACAGTGAGAACTGCCTTTTCCCTGACATGTTCCCTAAAAATAGTCAGAGCATGGTCACTAGCTGACCTTCCTGTAGTTGTGCCTGATTTTACAGAAGTAGCAACAGAATTCTGTTGGGAATAGGATATAATGCCTGGATGTTGTAGACTTGCTCCATCTTCCAGATGACATCCCTTCAAATATTTAAACATAGCTATTATGTCATTTCTAACCTTCTCTTCTTCAGACTAAAGATACCCAGCTCCCTAACCTTTTCCTTATATGGCATGGTTTCCATTCCTTGGGGCAGGAAGCACTTCCATCGCACTTCCAGACCTTCTGCAGGCCAGGTAAGTGTGAGATGGTTGTGCGATCATGGGTCATTGAGGCGGAAAACCCATCGATGATTTAATCTGTGATTGCACTTCCTGGCAATGGGAGATGGACAGGACTGCTATGGCATCATGCAGAAGCATTGTCGCAGTCCCGCTTCTCTCTTGTCCCCTTGCCAGGACAACACTGTACTGCAGAAAAGGCCCTGAAGACAGAGGTTGATTCTGCATCCAGATATGGAGTGTAAACTTCTGCCCAGGTGGAAGTATTTATGCATTTCCCACACTTCTTCCAGTATGGGACCGAATCTTACCACATCAGTTAAAATTAAAAACGGTTAAAACAATGGAAAATAAAAAAATTAAAAAGCAAGTGCATAAACAATCATATTAAAAACATTAATTGAAAATAGTTTAAAAGGCAGTTAAAACATAATAATGAGGAAAACAAAGCATATTCTAGTTTTCTAAGACAAGTTCTGCAACAGGCAATTCACAGCCAAGGATCTGGATGAAAAAGAAGGCCTTTGCTTGGTTGTGGAAAGAGAGCAGAAAGAGGAAGGAATTTCATAGCCAGGAGCAACAACTGAAAAGTCTCTTTCTGCATCCTAACCAAATGTGCC